>PITA01000884.1:0-229088 GCA_004023965.1 Spilogale gracilis
AAGAAAACAAAAAAAACTCAACCTAACATTATACCTAAAGAAGCTAGAAAAAGAACAAACAAAACCTAAAACCAGCAGAAGTAGGAAGTAATAATGATTAGAGCAGAGGGTGCCTGGATGGCCCATTGGGTTAAAGCCTCTGCCTTCAGCTCAGGTCATGATCTCAGGGTCCTGGGATCCAGGCCCGCATCAGGCTCTCTGCTCAGGAGGGGAGCCTGCTTCCTCCTCTCTCTCTGCTTGCCTCTCTGCTTACTTGTGATCTCTCTCTCTGTCAAATAAATAAATACAATCTTTAAGAAGAAAAAAGATAAAAAAAAAGATTAGAGCAGAAATAAATGAAATAGAAGCTAAAAAAAGAAATAGAAAAGTTCAATAAATGTAGGAGCTGGTTCTTTGAAAAGATCAGTGAAAGATTAACCTGTAGCCAGACTCATCAAAAGAGAGAGAGAGAGAGAGAGAGAGAGAGAGAGAGAGAGGAGAGAGAGAGAGAAAGAACTCAAATAAACAAAATCAGAAATAAAAGTGAAGAAATAACACCACAGAAATACCAAAGATTAGGGTGCCTGAGTGGCTCAGTGGATTAAGCCTCTGCCTTTGGCTCAGGTCATGATCTCAGGGTCCTGGGATCAGGCCCCAGTGGGCTCTCTGCTCAGCAGGGAGGCTGCTTCTCCCCCTCTCTCTGCCTGCCTCTCTGCCTACTTGTGATCTCTCTCTGTCAAATAAATAAGTAAAATCTTAAAAAAAAAAGCCAAAGATTATAAGAGAATATTATGAAAAATTGTATGCCAAAGTATTGGACAACCTAGAAGAAATGGATAAATTCTTAGAAACATATAGCCTTTCAAAACTGAATCAGGAAGAAACAGAGAATTTGAACAGACCAATTACCAGCAATAAAATTGATTCAGTGATCAAAAACTCTCAACACAAAATTCCAGGACCAAATGGCTTCACAGGTGAATTCTATGAAACAGCTAAAGAAGAATTAATACCTATTCTTCTCAAACTATTTTAAACAAAATAGAAGAGGAAGGAAATCTTCCAAATTCATACAATGAAGCCAGCATTACCCCAATTCCAAAACCACATAAAGACATTACAAAAAAACCCTAGAAATACACCAATATTTCTGATGAACATTGATGCAAAAAATCCTGAACAAAACGTTAGCATACCAAATCCAACAATACATTTTAAAAAAGTCATTCACGATGATCAAATGGGATTTATTCCTAGGTTGCAAGCATGGTTCAATATTTGCAAATCAAAGATACATCACATCAACAAGAGAAAAGATAAAAACCATATAATCATTTCAATAGCTGCAGAAAAAGCATTTGACAAAGTACCAGCATCCATTCATGATAAAAATCCTCAACAAAGTAGGTGTAGAGGGAACATAATAAAAGCTATATATGAAAAACTCATGCTAACATCGAATTCAGTGATGAAAACTGATAACTTTTCTCCTAAGATCACTGCCAGGATAAGTATGTCCACTCTCACCACTTTCATTTGACTGGCCAAAAATACAAAGTATTTTTGTATATTCTTGCAAAATGAAAAAGATATTATAAGATTGACCTTTGATATAGTTTTGCTTATATACAATTTATTGTTACTCAACCTTTCAGAATTCCTTTACTACTATTTCTTTTTGGAAAAAGCCAATAATTGCATTAAATTTTCAGAATTTATAAAATGACAAAATTGATCCTTTTTGGTGAAAGATATAGCTCACTATTGTTTAGGTAGTTTATATTTCTTCTTTCATGCATTAACAATTTTATATAACGTCCATACTTAGTTTTAAATACAGGAGGAGATTTACTGTGGTTTTAAGTTACATTGTACTACTAAGGTTTTATCATGAACTCTTTTAATCATAGATCAAATTTCTCCTCATGAGGATTAGCCTCTCAGTCTCTTAATGAGGTGCAATGAATCTAACCTCAAAAGGAATCATATTTCTTTTGCTTTGAGATGTCTACAAATCTATGACACTCTCCTGCATAGAGCCCTAGGACATTTTACAAAAGACAAATACAGATCAACAGACGATTAAATGTAAAATCCAATAGCTTCACTGCCTTAGAATTTTGAAGGACGTACATATATCAATTAAACACAATTATGTCATTACAGAAAAAAGAAAGCAGGCTGGAGCACTGATGTTAATTATATCTTTAAACCCAACCTTCAAAATAAATGCATTAAATGGTGATAAATTCCTTCATCAATTTGATAATGTTCTTAATTTTGAAATATAAGACAAGAAATATTGTTAAAACTAAAATATCAGGAAATTACTTCATCTGAAAACAGCATCTGACAACAAAAATGAGGTGATATCCTGGATAGCTCTTATTGTGCTTTAAATGTGTGTTGTGATAGATTTTATTCCAGTCACAAATTTCTACTTTTTGAACACTTGGCCAACTTGTCTTTATTGTTACACATTTAAGCAAAACCAGAAAACAAAAAAAACAAAAAAAACAAAAAAAAAAAACCTCTGTGGAATAAGAAATACATTCATAAGGAGTTAATTACCTTTCATAGACTCCTAATTATTCTCCATGCCTTAATTGGTTTTCCCACTAGGTACAATTCCCATTTTAAAGTAACCTATGTATGCTGAATACTCCTTTAGTCCCCATGCCTAACAATTAAATCCAAATATATTGGCTTGGGATTAGAGATACCCCATACATTGCATGTTCAGGCTAGTTGTGTCTGAGCTTGTCCAGGTTTATACCTGTCATCCTGGCATAATTCACTGTAGTACCCTATTCAGTCTGGAAACTGTTCTGTTTCAGAATATATAGCCATCCTATTTATAATCAAATTTCAGCCAACTTTCCCAGTTGTATCTTACAGTGATCTGTGTTTTATGCGTCTCATTCTCAATCCAAAGTAAATTGTTTTGTTGTTCCCCGTGTATTTGTCTCTCTTTTCTTGTGCCTGGTTTATGCAGTTCTCTTGTCCTCTTTGAAATGATCATCCCCAGTTGCTTCAGTGTTCACCTTAGATGTCATTACTTTCACAAAACTTTCCCAATTCCCACTTAGAGGCAATCTCTTCTTTCTCTAATTTGTATTGTAGTTTACCTAGACCCATTTCACAGTACAATTTTCCATCTTAACTTGAAGTTATTTTATAAACATCTGATTTCCACTGCTTGATTCAATGTTCCTTCAAGGCAGAATTAGTACATTACTATTTTGTCATTCATAGTACCTAATATCCAGGAAGTGCTCAACAAATATTGGAGAATAAATGAAAAGTTAAAGTCATACATTACGGTACATTTAAAAAGGTTTACATCCAAAATAATTACATTGATTAATGGAAAGGAACTGTGATAAAGAAAATAAAATTTAATATAATTGAAGACTGTATTAATTAGATTTTTGTCTCTTAAAATAATGGCGATTTGACCTTATAGTTCATATGGTATAACTACGTAATTCAGAATCTGAAACTCATATCCTTTAAGATTTTAAGGCCTTTGAAGAATACTTCAATACCATTATTTTGTGTTAGTTTTACTTTTCCCTGCCTACAGATTTAAATCACTAAATTCTACCCCTGCATGATTAAACTCAACAGTTTTCTATAAATAACTTAAAACACAGAAGTTCTGCATCAGTCTTAGAAATTGGTTGAGGTTGTTTTAGTTCACTTATAAGTATTTCCAAAGTTGTTTTACAAAGAAAATAATTGTGTTTATAAATTTAACAAAAACAAAAAACAGCAAAACCCCTTCTCTAGGAAAAGAAAGCAAATTTGTATTTAAGAAAAACTGCTCTGTTTTTTCATTCTAACATTTATTTTCTATTAAAAAGTTAATGTCACTTTAAGTCATACATTTGGAAATGAAATAAAGGAAATGCCATCATCATTTTCTAAAAGGTGAATAATAATTTTTAAAAAGTAAGAATGAAATCTCAGTAAGGAGAGAATTGTAGGAGATTATTTTACAATATTTCTAAGGCTATAAAACCAAAAATATTTTTAAATACATAAATATATTTTGTATAATATAAACATACATAAGATACAAATATTAAATATATGTAAATGCTAAAGCAGAAGCTAATGTTCATTAAGTAAATGAAGAAAACATTGTGATGAATAAAACTGTCTTTAGCTATCTCATAAAATGGACAAAACAATTTGTTATATTAACATTACTTGTGAAGTATTTCCTTATTGGCTCTTCCTAGGAAGTTTTAAATAAATTTTTTTTTTAATTATCTGGCAATGGAAAACGCTTTCTGAGCTATTGAAAGGAGCCCCTTTCCCTTACCTTGAAACCTACTGTCTTGAAATTCCAAACATTCTTAAACCAGCTTCTTTAAATCTTGCACTTCAAAAAACTGCTTGAGGTAGAGTCTATACTCCAGGCCTAGGATGGTGGCAGTAAATCCACTGACTCTTAAAGAATATTGGAAAAGTAAGAAATCACATCTTTGGATTCTAACTTACTGAGTTTTTTTGTTTGCTTGTTTTTGTACATCCAAAGGCTTTCTTACACTATCGAGTCTGAGGAAAACTATATATAAAGTCAGAGGGAAACTATATAAAGTCAGAGGGAACTATTTTGTGCTTAAGTAAGCAAGCCTGTAAAAATCAAGGGCTTTGATAATAAAAATCCCTTGGCACTAGATTAATGAACAAGTATCTACTGAAAAGGTATATTGTGATAAGATGCATAATGAGATTCAGAGTGAAAAAAGATGCAGTCTATTCAAGTGATTGAGCTGTTCCAACACTACACAGCATTAGGGACCAGAGATAAAAGGGAGTACAATCCCTGGTTCTTGGCCTGTCATTTCGCCAAAGTGATTGGGCCTCTGGATCTTTTAAAGGCTAGCTTTTGTGTATTTCAAATGCTTCAGCAGGCATGGACATAGGGCGAATATTAATGTGACTTTAGTTGTAACCAAAATGTGATCAACCCATGTTATACAAACATGATTACTTTACAAGAAATCCTTAACAGCATCACTGATAATATAGATCTGAGGGTTTTACAAGTTTATTCTTTTAAGATTTTTATTTATTCATTTATTTATTTATTTATTTGAGAGAGAGAGAGAGAGAGAGAGAGAGAGCAAGAGAGCGCATGTGTGAATAGGGTGAGGGGCGGGGGGAGGGAATGAAGAATCCCAAGCAGATTCTGCACTGAGTTCAGAGCCTGATGCAAGGCTCAATCTCAGAACCCTAAAATCACGACCTGAGCTGAAACCAAGAGTCAGATGCTTAACCAACTGAGCCACCCAGGCACCTCTGAGGATTTTAAAAGCTTAAAAATTCATGGCCAAAAGTTAATGTTTCAATTTATTTTAAATTTCTTATGCAATGAACTGGTGTTTTCTAAATCCTTCACAAATCATATTCTATAAATATTGACTCTTTTTATACCATGAACTTCAATCTTGCATGTCAATGTAGGATTAGAGGAATAAAAGATCTGCTCCAAAGACCTCTAGAGAAAGTATTAAATTTAACCAGTATTTCGTGATAAAAAATGAAATTTTAGAATTACAGAAATTAATTATGGGCAGTGGTTAACCAGGTGTTATTTACATTTCAAATATTTACTCTTTATATGATCTCTATAAATATTCTGAATACTCTTTTTTATTAGTAAGCTTCTTTTCTGCTTGAATGACTTCATCTTTTCCTCACACAGGCTACTGATCTTTCTACTGTAAGCCATGATTTCTTTTACTTTATTTTTTCCAGCTCTTCTAGAAAGCCTTCCCTTTTTCATCTTTTTCTTTACCTCAGCTTTGCCTTTTTATACACAAAACCATTCAGCTATTTGAAGTACAAATCAATTTCTATTACAAAATCTTCACTCGTGACTCAAATTTAATTTTACAGTACTTGTGCATAGTATATCATGTATTGTCTAATTATATCCAGATTAGCACTTCATTTTATACCATCTTACAGTGTACTATAATTCTTTTTTGTACATAAAATGTGTTCTTTCCAAATAAGATTATAAAGATCTAGAAGTTGGGGATTTAATTAACAGCTAAACATGCAAGGTTTCTTATTTTTTTATATTTATAAGTGTGTTTGTATATTACATTTTGTTTTACACTAGAGGTGGTTCTCTAAGACTCAGTTCTGTGCGTTGGGTAAACTTCTGAAACATACTAAAGAAGGTACTTTCTTAGAAAATTTACTTAGGTGGTGACCGCAAAATGGTAGAATAGGAGCTACAGTTATTGTTCTCCTAGGGAAAAAAAAAAAAAAAAAAAGATTAGATATCCAAGAAAAAAACAGGCCTGGGAAGGCTCAAGAGTTTAAGAACTTGCAGCAGCATTCTGGAGCAAAAAGTGGAGAATAATCAGTGAGGATCACTGTTGTTATCAGCATAGCTGAGAGGTCTGGAGTGGGCTAGGAACAAAGAAGAGCAAGGCCTATCAGGAGCAGCCACATAGTGGGTACCACTGTGGTCTCCAGTGCCCTCTCTGTGAAGAAATCTGGCAGCCTTTGCCACTAATGACCTTAACAGCCTCCAGCACAGTTGTGGATTCCCCATAGCTCTCTCAGTGGAGGAACCTGTAGTGTGCATTGGCATGGACTGCAGCAGCCTCCTTCAGAGAAGACACTGTCAACTTTTGCCACTGAGCTAGCCAATAGAAATGTTGATGCAGACCCCTGGAGAGGGAGCTGCTACTGCTGCTCTTCCCAAAAGAAGCACTGTTGCACTGGCCTGGGACTCCTTCCAAACCCATGCAACCTCAATACCCTGGGATTATAGCCACTCCACATGCACATGAACTCCAGACCCTGGCTCCATGGCCACCCCATGAGTGCCTGCTCTTCAGTCCTTGCATCCACAGACACAGGTGTCTGGCATGCTTCTCAAACCCCAGAGATGGTGTTTCTCAACATGTGGCCATACTGGAGACCCCATTCTGCCACTGCTCTACAATTACCTGTGCCTCATACACTATTGTCAACACTGCAGAAAAGACACCTGTGCATCAGACACTAGTGCCACTGCCACTGTGAGCATGCCCATGGGCTGGACCCAGTACCAAGAGGAATTCCCTTGAAAATAACAAAGACAGGGCATAAATAAATAAAACAGATTGTATAAAAACAATAGAAAAGACCAAGAAAAATAGAAGTTGCTTTTATTTAAAATCTAAAATTGACAAACCTTCTGCCAGACTTACTAAGAAAAAAGAAGACTCAAAAGTATAAAATTGGAAATGAAAGAGGAGACATTACAACTGATACTACAGAAATACAAAGGTTCAAAAGAGACTGTGAAGAACAACTATGCACCAACAAATTGGATAATCTAGAAAAAATGGATGAATTCATAGGAACATACTACCTACCAAGACTAAATCATGAAGACATAAAATTTGAACAGACCAATAATGAGTAAGGAGATTGAATCAATAATCAAAATTCTCCCAACACAGAAATCCCAGGACCAGATGGATTCACAGGTGAATCTACCAAATATTTACAGAATTAGCACCAATGCTTCTCAAACTCTTGCCAAAAATAGAAGAGGAAGGAACACTTCCCAATTCATTTTACAAGGCCAGCATTACTTTGATATCAGAACCAAACAAATACACTGCAATGAAAGAAAATTATAAGCCAATATCTTGGTGAACACAGATACAAAAATCCTCAACAAAATACTAGCAAACTGAATGAAACAGCACATTAAAAGGGTCATACAATAACACAATTGAGTGGGACTTATTCATGGGATGAAATGATGGTTCAACATATGCAAATTAACTTAATATGATAACAAAATCCTAACAGAACAAAGGATAAAAATTGTATGATCATCTCTAACTAAAAGTTTTTACACAACAAAGGAAACAATCATTGAAATATTTGCAAACTGTATAACGGATAAGGGGTTAATACATAAGTATAGAAGGAAATCATTCAACTCAATAGCAAAAATAAATAATCCAATGAAAAAAAGTGTTCAAAGCATATGATTCTAAATTTTTCCAAAGAAGACCTACAAATGACCAACAGGTGTATGAAAAGATGCTTAGCATTACAGATCACTAGAGAAATTCAAATCAAAAACACAATAAGATATCATCTCATACCATTTATGGTGACTATTATCAAAAAATCGAAAGAGGGGTGCCTGAATGGCTCAGTCAGTTAGGTGTTCATCTCTTGATTTTGGCCCAAGTCATGATCTCAGGGTCATGTGAGATCAAGCCCCATGTTGGTCTCTGCATTGGGCCCTGTGTTGGGCGTGGAGCCTGCTTAAGATGTTCTCTCTCCGTATCCTTCTGACCCTCCCCCCACCCTCTCCCCCCCCCAAAAAAAGTCGGGGCGTCTGGGTGGCACAATCATTAAGTGTCTGCCTTCGTCTCAGGTCATGATCCCAGGGTCCTGGGATTAAGCCCCACATCAGGCTCCCTGCTCAGTAGGAAGCCTGTTTCTCCTCCCACTCCCCCTGCTTGTGCTGTCTTGCTCCCTGTGTCTCTCCCTGATAAATAAATAAATAAAATCTTTAAAAAAATAATAAAATAAAGCACATAAAGTCAAAAGATGTGGAGTAAGGAGTACCATTGTACACTATTGATGGGAATATAAACAGGTACATCCATTATAGAAAAAGAGTACAGAGGTTCCTTAAAAAATTAAAAATAGGACCACCATATGATCTGTCAATCCTACTTCTGGGTATATATCCAAGGGACATTAATCTGTCTCAAAGAGATGTCTGCATTCTCATGTTCATTGCAGCATTATTCACAGTAACAAATTATGGAAACAACCTCAGTGTCCATTGACAGATTAATAGACAAAGAAAATGTGAAAAAAAATATATAGATATATCTATATATACAATATAATATTATTCAGCCTTAAAAAAAGAAGGTAATGCTGTCATTTGCTATAATATAGATACACCTTGAGGAATTAACCAAGGAAATAAGCCTCCATACATGGAGTCTAAAAAAAGGTCAAACTCAAAGTAACAGGAGTAAAATGGTAGTTACCAGGAGTTGGAGTGTATAGAAAAAGTGGAAATGTTGGTCAAGGGTAGAAACGGTCAGTTCTAAAATTAAGTTCTCAAAACCTAAACTTAATGTATAGCATGGTGACTATAATTACCATAGTTCATATATTGTATACTAGAAATTTGCTAGGAGAGTAGATCTCATGTTCTTGCCCCCTACACACACACATACAGAGGTAATTATGCAAAGTGATGGATATGTTGATTAGCTTGATTGTTGTAATCATTTCACAATATATACATATATCGAAACACCACAATGCATACCTTGAGTGTATACAGTATTTATTTGTCAATCCTACCTTAATGAAGCTGGAAAAAAAGCAATTCTCTAACTGGAGGTCCACTGAACATCTAAATATTAACAACTTTGTAATTTTTCAGAACAAAATATATGTTACTCCTACAAAAGACATGACTTATCTAAATTTCTATGGATCTGGTTTAGGGATATGCATTTTTAGCATGCCTGCCAGCTGCATCTTATACTCACAGAAGCTTAGAGTTATAATACAGAAAATCAATGAATTGAATTTCTTAGAAACTCTAGTTATTAAACCAACTGAAGATGAAACGTAACAATTTGCTATTTTTTGATAGGTACAAAGTAATAGACTAATAATTTATATTTGTAAAGTGCTTTACAGTTTTCAAACATATATTTATATACTATATATTAAAATATTTATATGCATATTTTAAAATTGAATCTTTTAACCCTAAAATCATAGTTTAATGAATTTTTACACTGTATTCATGAAGTAGAACATAGAAAGAATAACTCCTGGCTAATTATGATAAATATTCAAATGTATGACAATTTTTCTGATCTTTTAAGGGAAAATAAAAAAATATTCAGCTAATGGTCTAAACGTGTTGTAAGGCACCTTTATAAGAAAATGCCAAATGAGTGTGAATTTATGTAAAATGCAGTATATGAATATTTGTCAAATATGGACATTGTTCCTAGGTTTATAACAACTGTCTTAGTAAAACAAAATTTCAGTGGATCAGATAATATCAAATGTTAAAGGTTAATCAAAAAGAAATTGTGAAGTCCAGTTTTTAAGTGAGAATTGGCATCACTTTATGAAGATAAAATCCAAAACATTTTTTTAAATAAGGAAACTCATAGTCTTCCTCAGGAAGGATAAATCAGAATGAGTGTGATGCATAGCTGATATAGCCCAAATTTTGTAGAAAGGTTTTTAAAAAGAGAATATGTTTATTTGTGTTTGGAACTTCTGTCCATTTATCTAGAGGTGTCAAGTTTTGAAAATTTCAAACAGTTCTGCCTTAATGGATTTAATAAGATCACCCCCAGGAAAAGTTTATTTGAGCTGCTTTCCCAATTCCCCTTCTAGTCTCCCCATATCACACTTGGTAAAAGGTATATTCAGTTTGTTTGCAAGTTATGCTGTATCTCAGAGAACACCCTTCTCCTTGCTATTACATTCTTTAAATTTTTCCTCTACTTTTCCAAAGTCCTTTCTTTCCATGCTCATGATCCTAAAATACAGAGCAGTTTCTTATATTTCATTATCTACTTGCTCTAAGGGTGAAACAGGCATTGGTGCTCTTCTGCTATAGAGTTCTCATGGGAAGAGAAAAACATTGGCCAAGTGAATGAAAGCAGCCAGATAAAGTTATTACAATCTATTGTATTACTGTCTGAGTCCAGCCAGTTATGTCATGAAACAGGATATGCATATGTATACAGTGGAACTGACCTTCAATATAAGAAGGATTTGTTCCTTTATTATGTATTCTTCTAAACAAAGGAAGTTCATTTGTGTTTATTTTGTTCTGTGTAACTGAATATTTTTACAGAGATTGTTGGAAATAAGATTTAATCTGATGTAAGATATATTAGGTCAAATTGTCAGTAGAAATTTTGTTGAGGATAGTATAAGATGGCAGCATACAAAGACCATGAACTCACTTCCTTCCATGGTTACAACAAATTTACAACTACATGTGAAATAATTGCCACTAAAGGAGAACTGAAAAGTAACTGAACAGCTTCCTCCACAAGAGGTAAAAGGGCTACATCAGGGATCAAGGGGTTTGTGCCCCATTATCAGGCACCTCAACCATAGGTCCTACACCAGAGAAATGAGACCTGAAAAATATATGGCTTTGGAAACCAACAGGACTTAACATCCACGGGACTTGGGGAGATATATGATCTGAGATAGTCCTTTGAGGTGCTTATACACAGACTCACTTGTTCTGGGAACTAGCTCAAAGGCAGCAGTTTGAGGGGGTGATTAGATTACCTATAAAGGTGATTCAATTGCTAATCTTAAAGCACCCCAAAGGGGCAGGGATTAACTGGGATTTTACTTGGGGAAAGAGATGCTGGAGAGGACCATTTTTTGCACAGGCAGGCATGTATGGACACAACCTCACTACAGCCACAGATATTCCCTACCCCTGGTACTCATTCCCAGGCCTTTCCAGTGCCAGTAGGCCAATGTAGTCCACATAGGCATGCTTCTTTATTGTGTAGCTCTGGTGGCCAGAGGGGTTTGCCTTCCTGGGCTCCACAGGACTGAAATTCTCAGAAAGATGGTTCTGGTCAGGATACCACACCCCAGAGAGAGGAAACATACCCTAGTCTGCACATTAAAAAATGCCCATTTAAGATTCCTGGATAGATTTCAATTTGCCACACATCGCAAGGCTACAGAGACATCTCAAGGAATGTAGGCAGGGAAATACCACCTGTACATGTTCCCTTGGCCTTGCCACAGCTCACTGGTACCTCTCAGAAAGGAATTTATTTGCTCATCTGAAACCCTGATCTTTGCAACTGTTGCCCACATAACACCTCCAGATCTACTGGTCTGGAAGTCAGTAGGGTCTATGATTGCAGTCTTATAAGACTCTACATATTTGCATACTTTAAATCTGCTGCCTGAATTCCAATCAGCCTGTGTCTAGGGGCTGATGGAGATCATTTCCTTTGGAACACAACAGGTCCTGACATACCCTCACAATTGAGATCAAGAATATTAAGAATAAATCAGGCTACTTTACAATCACAAAGGTGATTAGACAAAAGTTAGAGATGCAACAAAGAGATAGGACATAGTCAAATGATAAGTTTCACCTCCTACACAAGGCCATGCCTTCAGTAGTAGAAGGGATAACTGTTTTGCCTCATATATGGAAATAAACACAGAGAGTCAAGAAAAATGAGGAAATGGAGAAATATGTTACAAATGAGAAAAACAGGACAAAACCCTAGAAAAAGCCTTGAATGAAACAGACAGTAATCTACTTGATGAGATACTCAAAGTAATGATCATAAAGATTCTCATTGAACTCAGGGGAAGAATGGGTGGACACAGGAGTACTTCAACAAAAATATAGATAGTATAGGAAAGTACCAAACAGAAGTCACAAACCAGAAGAATACACTAACTGAACTGAAAAGTACACTAAAGGGGTGTAACAGCAGACTAGTAAAGTAGAAGAATAAGCCAGCAATCTGCAAGACAGGGCTGTGGAACTCACGTAATTAAAGCAACAAAAATAAAAAAGAATTTTAAAAAGTGAAGCTAGCTTAAGAGACCTATTGGACAATATCAAGCAGGATAACATTTGCATCATAGAGATCCCAGAAGAAGAAGAGAGAAAGGGGTAGAAAACTTACTTGAAGAAATAATGGCTAAAAACTTCCCTAACTTGGGGAAGGAAACTGACATCCAGGTTCAGGAAGCACAGAGAGTTCAAATAAGGGGAACCTATAGATCCACACCATGACACATTTTAATTAAAATGTCAAAAGTTAAAAATATAGCATCTTAAAAGCAACAGGAGAAAAAATATTTGTTACATACAAGGGAACCCCCATAAGAGTATCAGCTGATTTTTCAGCAAAAATTCTGCAGGTCAGAAAGAGTGGCATGATATAGTCAAAGTGTTGAAAAGAAAGCCCTTCTAACCAAAAATACTGTACTCAGCACAGTTTTCATTCAGAATTGAAGACGAGATAAAATGTTTTCCAGACAAGCAAAAGCTAAAGAAATTCCTCACCATTAAAATGGCTTTACAAGAAATATTAAAGAAAAGACTTTTCTTTAAGCTGAAAAGAAAAGGCACCAATTAGTAGTAAGAAAACATAAGAAAGTAGGAGCATGTGGATGACTTAGTTTAAAGCATCCAACTCTTGGTTTTGGCTCAGGTCATGATCTTGGGATCATGGGAATGAGCCCCAAATCGGGCTCCACACTCTGCAGGGAGTCTGTTTGTCCCTCTCCCTCTGCTCTTCTCCCCACTTGTGCTCTCTCTTTCTCTCAAATAAATAAATAAAAATCTTTTCAAAAAAAATATAAGAAAGTAAAAATTGTTCTTGTATAGACAAATATGTAATAAGGGTAGACGATTAACCACTTACAAAGCTTGTGTGAAGATTAAAAGACAAAAGTAGTACAATTAACCATAACTATAATCATTAGTTAAGGCATACATAAAAGGAAAAGATATGAAATGTGACATTAAAGCCATAAGACAAGGGAGAATAAAAAATGTAGAGTTGTTAGAATGTGTTTAAATTTAAGTTACTACCCCTTATACTGCTATAGACTATTGTATGTGAATCTTACAATAACCACAAAGAAAAAAGTATAGTAGATACAGAAAAGATCATGAGAAAAGAATCTAAGCATAACACTAAAGAAATTTACCAACCCACAAGGGAAGAGAGCAAGAGAAGAAAAAGGAACAGAAAGGAACTACAAAAACATCCAGAAAACATAACAGAATGGCAATAAGTACAAATCTATCAATAATTATTTTAAATGTAAATGTACTAAATTCTCCAATCAAAAAACATAGAGTAGCTGAAGGAATAAAAAAAGTAATACTTCTCTGGGGGTGCTGACTGGCTTAGTCAGAGAAGCACGTGACTCTTGAACTCAAGGTTGTGCGTTCAAGCCCCATGTTGGGTGTAGAGATTACTTAAAAAAAAAAAACTAAATAAACTTAAAAAAAAAAAGACTAATCTATATGTTGCCTATAAAAGACTAACTTCAGATCTAAGGATATATACACAGACCGAAAATGAAGGGATAGAAAAAGATTTTCCATGCAAATGAAAACAAAAAACTGAGGTAGGTATACTTATATCACACACACACACACACACACACACACACACACACAAATAGACTTTAAAACAAAGACTGTAATAAAAGATAGAGAAAACATTACATAATGATAAAGTGAAGACTCCAACAAGAGGATATAACCATTGTAAATATTTACACACCCAGACTAGAAGCAGCTAAAAGTATAAAGCAAATATTAATAGACCTAAATGGAGAACTCCAGAGCACTACAATGATAGTAGTATTACTATTAATAGTATTACTTAGTAATTAATTAACAGTAATGAATTAGTATTACTTTAATACCCCACTTACACCAATGGATATATCATCAGAAAATAAGTAAAGAAGCATCAGCATTAACTGACACGTTAGACTGGATGGTCTTAATAGGTATATAGAAAACATTCCATCCAAAAGCAGCAAATACACATTCTTCTTAAGAGCACATGAAGCATTCTGTAGGATTGATCACGTTAGATCACAAAACAAATCTCAATAAATTTAAGAACATATCAAGCATTTTTCTGACCACCATGGTAAGAAACTAGAAAGAAACAAGAAGAAAACTTCAGAAATATGTGGAGATTAAACAACATGTTACTGAACAATGGGTGAGCCAATAAAGAAATCAGAGGGAAAATTAAAAGAATGTCTTTTTTTTAAAACTTTTTTAAAAAATATGTTATTTATTTATTTTAGAGAGAGAGAACAAGTGTGGAGAGGAACTGGGAGAGAGGAAGAGAAAATTCCAAGCAGACACCACAAAGAGCAGAGCCCGTTTTCAGGGCCCAACTGACCTCATGACCCTGCGATCATGACCTGAGCCAAAATCAACAGTCAGAAGCTTAACCAACTAAGCCACCCAGGTGCCCCTAAAAAGCATATTTTGAGACAAATGAAAATACGGCTACCCCAAAACTATGAAGTCCAGCAAAAGCAGTTCTGAGAAGGGAGTTCATAGCAATTCAAGCCTACCTCAAGAAACAAACAAACAAACAAAATATAAAAAAAAAAATCAACTTTACACCAAAACAAGAGGTAGTAGAAGACAGTGAATAATAAAGACCAAAGAGTAAAATAAGTGAAGACTAAAAAACAAAAAATTAATGAAACTAAAAGCTGGTCCTTTGAAAGGATAAAAAATGGATAAACCTTTGGCTAGACTCACCAGAAAGAAACAAAAAAGCAAATAAATAAAACCAAAAATGAAAGGGTGGAAGTTATAATTGCTACTCTAGAGATATGAAAGATCCTGAGACTACCATGAACATATATTCCAACAAACCAAACAACATAGAAGAAATAAATTTAGAAACATATAGTCTTCCAAGATTGAATAATGAAAAAAAAAAAAAAAGAAAAAGAAAATCTCACTAGACCAATTACTAGTAAGGAGATTGAGTCAGTAATCAAAAACCTCCCAACAAACAAAGGTCTAGGACCAGATGGCTTCACTGGTGAATTCTACCAAATATTAAAAGATTTAATACTTATTTTTCTCAAAGTCTTCCAAAAAGTTGAAGAATAATGCTTCCAAACTCATTTTACAAAGCCAACATTGTTCTGATACCAAAACCAGTCAAGGACACTACAAAAAAAGAAAATTATAGGTCAATATCCATGATGAACATAGATGCAAAAATCCTCAACAAAATATTAGCAAACTGAATTCAATCATACATTAAAAGGATAGTACATCATTATCAAGTGAGATTTATTGCAGGGATGCAAACAATATTCATAAAGCAATATTCAATATTCATAAAGCAATCAATATGATACATCACATTGAGAAATGAAGGATAAAAATCATTCAGTCATCTCAACAGATGGCAGAAAATCATTTGACAAAAATTCAACTTATAATTTATAAGTTCAGTTTCTAATTATAAATTCAATTTATAATAAAAACTCTCAACAAAGTAAGGATAAAAGTAAGCATACCTTAACACATAAAGGCTATATATAAAAAACCCATAGTAAATATCATATGCAGCAGTGAAAAGCTGAAAGTTTTTTTCCCAAGATCAGGAACAAGACAAAAATGCCAATTCTCACCAATTTTACTAGATATAGTGTCTGTAGTCCTAACCAGAGCAATTTGGCAAGAAGAAGAGAAAGAGGCACCAGTGTTGGAAAGGAAGAAGTAAAGCTATCACTACTTGCAGTTGACATGATACCATATGTAGAAAACCCTAAATATCCCACCAAAAAACTCTTGAAAACTAATACATGCAGGATCCAAAATCAATATGTTTTATATTCTAATAAACTATCAGAAAGAGAAATTAAAAGAAATCCCACTTACAATGGCATCAAAAAGAATAAAATACCTTAGAACAAATTTAACCAAAAAGGTAAAGAATTGTACACTGAAAAGACTTGTACACTGAAAACTATAAGACACTGATGAAATAAATTAAAGATGACACAAATTAAAGATATTCTGTGCTCACACATTGGAAGAATTAATATTTTTAAAATGTCCATACTACCCAAAGCAATCTACAGATTTAATGGAAACCCTATCAAAATTCCAATGGAATTTTTTATAGAATTAAAACAAATAATTCTAAAATTTATATGGAACCACTAAGACCCCAAATAGCCAAAATAAACTTGAGGAAGAACAAAGCTATAGGTATCATGCTCCCTGATTTCAAATTATACATCAAAACTGTAGTAATCAAATCAGTATAGTATAGACATAAATACAGACACATAGATCAATGGAACAAAAAAGAAAGCCCGTAAATGAACTCATGCATATATGTTCAATCCTTTTACAACAAAGAAGCTAATGGGGAAAGGAGAGTCTCTTCAATAAGTGGTATTGGACAATTATCATAAATTACTATCAGCAGCTATATGACAATAAATTAAGCAACCTGGAAGAAATGGATGTATTCCTGGAAGCCTATAAACTACCAAGACCAAAACAGGAAGAAATTGACAACCTCAATAGACCAATAAAACAGTAATGAGATAGAAGTACTGATTAAAAACTTCCCAAAAAACAATAGTCCAAGGCTTGATGGATTACCTGGGGAATTCTACCAAAGATTAAAAGAAGAAATAATTCCTATTTTCCTGAAGCTGTTTCAAAAAGCAGATACTGAAGGACAACTTCCAGACTCTTTCTATGAGGCCAACATTACCTTGATCCCCAAACTAGGCAAAACCCCACCAGAAAGGAGAATTTCAGGCCAATATCCCTGATTAGTATGTTTCAACAATATTCTAGCTAATAGGATCCAACAGTACATTAAAAGGATTATCCTCCACAACCAGGTGATATTTATCCCTGGGATGCAAGGGTGGTTCAACATTTGCAAATCTATCAGTGTGATAGAACACACAAGTAAGAGGAGAGACAAGAAACACATGGTCCTCTCAATTGATGCAGAAAAAGAATTTAACAAAATAGAGAACCGTTTCCTGATTAAAACTCTTAGGATATAGGGATAGAGGGAACATTCCTTAATTTCATTAAATCCATCTCTGAAAAACCCACAGCAAATATCATTCTCAATTGGGAAAGGCTGAGAGCATGTCCCTTAAGATCAGGAACAAGATAAGGAGGCCCACTCTTGTCACTGTTGTTCAATATAGTACTAGAAGTCCTAGCAATAACAATCAGACAACAAAAAGAAATAAAAGCTATTCACAATGGCAAAGAAGAAGTCAAACTCACTCTCTTCATAGATAACATGATACTTTATGTGGAAAACCCAAGAGTCCATCACCAAATTACTAGAACTCAAACAGCAATTCAGTAATATGGCAGGATACAAAATCAGCGCTCAGATACCAGTTGCTTTTCTATACACTAACAATGTAACTGTACCAAGAGAAATTAGAGAATCAATTCCATTTACAATAGCACCAAAACCCATAAGATACCTTGGGATAAACCTAACCAAGGAAGTTAAGGATCGTACTTGAGGAACTACAGAACACTCATGAAAGAAATTGAAGAAGATACAAAAGATGTAAAAACATTACATGCTAGTGGATTGAAAGAATAAACATTATTAAAATGTCCATGCTGCCCAGAGCAATATATACTTTCAACACCCTCCTGATCAAAATATCAATGGTATTTTTCACAGAGATGAATAAACAATTCTAAAGTTTGTATGGAACCAGAAAAGACCCCAAATCACCAAGGAAAGGTTGAAAAAGAAAAACAAAGCTGGGGGCATCACATTGCCTGATTTCAAGCTTTACTACTTAAAGCGGTGATCACCAAGACAGCATGGTACTGGCACAAAAACAGACACATAGATCAATAGAACAGAATAGAGAGCCCAGATATGGACCCTCAACTCTATGGTCAATTAATCTTTGACAAAGCAGGAAAAAATGTCCAATGGAAAAAAGACAGTCTTTTTAATAAATGATGCTGGGAAAATTGGACAGCTGTAGACAGAAGAATGAAATTCGACCATTCTCTTACACCATACACAAAGATAATCTCAAAATGGATGAAAACCCTCAAAGTGAGACAGATATTCATTAAAATCCTAGAGGTGAAGATAGACAGTAACCTCTTTGACATTGGCCACAGCAACTTCTTTCAAGACACAACTCCAAAGACAAGGGAAACAAATATGGAAATGAACTTTTGGGACTTCATCAAGATAAAAAGCTTCTGCACAGCAAAGGAAATCGTCAATAAAACAAAGAGGTAGCCCACAGAATGGGAGATGTTTGCAAATGACACTACAGACAAAGGGCTGATGTCCAACATCTAAACTTCTCAAACTCAACACCCAAAAAACAATGATCAAGTTAAAAAATGAACAAAAAGACATGAATAGATACTTCTCCAAAGAAGACATACAAGTGGCTAACAGGCACATGAAAAACTATTCATTATCATTAACCATCAGGGAAATTTAAATAAAAACCACATTGAGATACCACCTTACATCAGTTAGAATGGCAAAAAATGACAAGGCAAGAAACAAGGGTTGGAGAAGTTGTGGAGAAAAGGGAAACTTCTTACACTGTTGGTGGGAATGCAAGTTGGTGTGGTCACTTTGGAAAACAGTGTGGAGTTTCCTCAAAAAATTAAAAGTAGAGACACCCTATGACCCAGCAACTGCACTACTGGGTATTTACCCCAAAGATATAGATGTAGTGAAAAGAAGGACCATATGCACCCCAATGTTCATAGCAGCAATGTCCACAACAGCCAAACTATGGAAAGAGCTGAGATGCCCTTCAGCAGATGAATGGATGAAGAAGATGTGGTCCATATGCACAATGGAATATTACTCAGCCATCAGAAAGCATGAATACCCAAATTTTGCATTAACATGGATGGGACTGGAGGAGATTATGCTAAGTGAAATAAGTCAAGCAGAGGAAGTCAGTTATATGTTTTCACTTATTTGTGGGACATAAGGAATAGCATGGAGGACATTAGGAGAAGGAAGAGAAAATGAAGGGGGGGAAATCAAAGGGGAAGACAAACTAAAAAGCTTCTATATAACAGGGGAAACTAACAAAATAAAGAGAATTTTCTAAATAGAATACATTTTCAAATTATATATTTGATATGGGGCTAATAGCCAAAATATATAAAGAACTCATACAACTCAATAATAAGAAGCCAATCTGATTTAAAAATGAGCAGAGGATCTGAACAGACATTTTTACAAAGAAGGCACATGAAAGATACCTCAAGGCTACAGTAACATATCATCTCACAGCTGTCAGATTATTATCAAAAGACAAGAAATAACAAGTTTTGAGGCTTTATGGAGAAAAGGAACACTCATGCCCTATTGAAGGAAATATAAATTGGTATAGCCACTATGGAAAACAGTATAGAGATGCCTCAAAAAATTAGAGATATAACTACCATATGAGCCAACTATTCCACTTTTGGATATTTATCCAAAAAAGATGAAAAGTGATTCCAAAAGAATTATGCACTCCTATGTTCACCGCAGCATTATTTACAATAGTCAACATATGGAAACAACTTAAATGTTCATTATGGATGGTGGATAAATGAGATGTGGTATATGTACACAGTGGAATAGTACTCAACCATAAAAAAAGAAGGAAATCTTGCCATTTGCAACAACA
Organism: Spilogale gracilis; assembly: GCA_004023965.1. Taxonomy (NCBI): domain Eukaryota; kingdom Metazoa; phylum Chordata; class Mammalia; order Carnivora; family Mephitidae; genus Spilogale; species Spilogale gracilis. The sequence goes on from PITA01000884.1 coordinate 20,272, forward strand.
TGGATGGACTTGAGGGTATTATTCTCAGTGAAATATGTCTGATACAGAAAGATAAATATATGATTCAATTATATGTGGAGTCTAAAAATCAAAGTACACAAAACTCATAGATACAGAGAACAGGTTGGTAGTTATCAGAGAGGAAGAGGATTGGGAGGTGGGCAAAAAGAGTGAAGGGGCAAGTATATGGTAACAGATGGTAACTATACTCATGTGCTGATCACTTTGCAGTGTATACAAATACTTAATTATTGTGTTGCACACCTAAAACTAATATAATGTTATTTTTATCTCAAAAAAAATTAACTTGAAAAATAACTTTTTTCTTTCCCAAATATGAATGCAAAATTTTAAGAGGTATATTGACTATATTTTATTGCTCTTTAATATATTAGTACTTTTAAGAAATATTTCATAGTGAATAGCGGTATTCATAGAATTTTTTTTATGACTATATTAAGAAGTTCAGTTCTTTTGCATTAGATGGAAAGAATAAAGAGACCATTTCTCTTTCAGCTTAGAATATTGTACATGCAGATTTTCATGTCATTTAGAAGGAAATAATGAGTTAATTCATTTTGCTCTCACCTGTTTTTCAGTTGAATTAGGGAAACTTAAGCTGAAAGAATACTATATAGTAATAATGATGATGATTTTTATAACATTTGGTTTATTTCCTAAACACATTTTTGTTTCTTAAATAGTTGTTTTTCCTATTTTTACATAAGTAAAATATTAACTGGAAACTTTGTGTTCTGATCTCTAAAATGTATAAAAAGTCATTTTATATATGTTTTTAATTTGTTTTGATTTCAAGAAACCAAGTCTCAATTAATTCGGGAGTTTATAAGTTTTTTGGAAAGATATATATATATATATCTGGAAAGATATATATATATATATGGAGAATCCAGAGAAGACTGGATACAAAATAACTTACTGGAGTTGAGCTACCCGGAGGTCCTTGAACTAGTGGCTTTTATTTTAAAGACACTGCTACATATTTCTATACTCTTACCTTTATCGTTTGGCTTCTTTATCCTCTTCTTTGTATCTTTTCTCTATATCATTAGTTTTGCTTACTTATAATTTTGATAACCTTATAACTTAAGTGTGTTAAGCCCTCTACAAGTTGCTCCTCACTTTGTATTCTCTTTCTTAAGACTTTTCAGTTACTGCATTTATCAATGCCCTTAAGAGCCTTGTTTGACACACTCAGGTCCCAAACCTGGCAGTCTTGTTGGCCAATCCCACCTTTCATTCCAAACATAACAAAAGACTGTTAAATTTGACGATTGGCTGCCCTTAGATCATATATCTAGTTTCGGTCCAATTTGTGGCAGGAGTAGGTCATGTGAGTCTAAATACAGGTTAACGGTTCATCAGAGGAAAAGTTAAAGCATTTTCCTTTAGGAGAAACTCTAGGCTTGGAAGGAACAATAACTGGTACATCTAAGATAAGATTCTATTTTGCCTAACACAAAAGAACTGTTCTCCAGTATAATGTATCATTTTTTCATTTATATTTTCTTATTTGGCAGTTAATTCATATGTGATAATACTACTAAAATTATAAATGTTTAATCATATAATTCAACATTATAAAAAATTCCAGTCTGAAATTATAATGAAAATCTCAATGTTTAATTAAGTCATTCACTGATTCCATAAATATTTTTTTGAAATCCTACTGTGTTTAGGGCCCTTACACTAGATGTTGGAGATATAGATAAAAATAAGTGTCCTAAAAAAAAATAAGTGTCCTAGAGTTTATAGGAGGATTCATAATATGTTTAGTGCTGGACAAGACATTGGAATAAATGCTATGAGGAGAGTATATATGTTTGCTGTGAAAGTTCACATATGGTCACATATCTCAGCCTGGGGGAAGAGGAGAGTTACTGAGTGTTTTCATGAAATCATTTTTAATCATGTTACTGAAGTATAATTTATGTACAATAAAGTACATGTATTAACTTCACAGGTTGACAACTTCTAAAAAGCATATATAGCTTTGTAACCTCCACCCCAATGAAGATACAGAACTTTTCAATATTCTGTGAAATTCTTACTCTTTGTAGTCTTTCCTTGTACACTCTTCCCATCAGCCTTCCTAGAATAGGTAATTTTTGAGGTGACTTTTAATAGATCTTCAAGTAGTTAATTAACCATGCAAGAAGAAGGAGAAGTAAAAGCACCTGACTGAAATTAGGGCTTCTACCATAGAGTAGAAGAAGATGAGGCTAGAGAAGTTAATAGATTATAGAGACTCTGAGAGACATGTTAAGGTTTCTAATTTTATCCTTATGGTAATGGGAAGTCTTTGAGTGGGTTTAAACTAAGGTGAATTATAATAATAGCAGCAAATACCACTAAGTGCTTACCAAGAAGTAAGCATTTATAAGCATGACCATTCAATCTTGAAAGGAAGATAATTTTCCTATCAAAGATATAATGAGAAGGAACCTCAAAAGTATGAATTGCAGTTCATAATTAGTAAGGACTCCAGGGAGGATGTTACACAGAAGCCCATGTCATTTCACATTCAACATCAAGTGTTTTTTTAAACCATTAACAATAAATTGACAGATAAAATCAGTTAGGCTGGTAGTAGAGGTATAATACAAATGAGAAATAATGAGACTACTACAGTGAAGGAGAGGAAGTGTCCAGTGTAAGAGATAATTAGGAGACAGACTCTACTTAGCTTAATAATAAATCATTGAGGGATGCCTGAGTGGCTCAGTCAGTTAAGCATCTGCCTTAGGCTCAGGGTCCTGGGATTGAGCCCAGAATCAGGTTCCTTGTTTCCTGTCCCTCTGTCCATCCTTCTGCTTATACTCTCTCCCTCTCTCTCAAATAAATAAAATCTTTATAAAGTTATAATAATAATATTTATAATAATAACAGTAATAATACATCACTGAAGGGAGGATTTGGTAAAGAGAATACTGACAGTCATTCTCAATATAGGTGATTAGATGATGTAATTACCTAAACTGGTGGTAATATAAAGAGAAGCAGGCATGGAGATAACAAGATCAGTGTTTGCCATGCTGAATTTAAGTACTTATTGACTTCCAAGTCTTCAAGTCTGGCAGGAAGTTGGAAATATGGGTATAAATTTTTGAGAAGATTTCTGAAGTGCTGATAAAGATATACAATTGTTAGTACATAGGTTTTTGTCAAAGCCAAGGGAAAGTAAGTATTTAGTTGAGGGGGCTAAAAAAAGGAGAGGAAGACAGGAGTCTTTAAGGAGTGTTGGGAAAAACAAGAGAGATGTATTCAGCAACAAAACAGGAAGATATAACAGAGACCAGTTTTTGGGAATCAAGGGCTGGTGGTTTCCATGTGCTGTTGTTCAGTGACATCACAAATAACATAGGAGAAGTGAAAAGACTGAAGAGATTAAATACATTCATTGCATTTTGAATCCAGGTGGTCACTGGCAATTTGAGTGAAAGTAATTTCTTTGATAGGGAAAGAAGTCCAACTGAAATGAGTAGGAAAAAGGAAATACAATATAGAAAACTCAAGAAGCTTAACTATAAAGAAAGGAAACAGGTGGGAAAATTATAGGAAACCATTAAACCAAGAGAGCTTTAAAAATTGTTTTTAATGGAAAATAGGTGGTGGGCTTTTTGTGAAGGAAAGAGAGGCAGTCCACAAGAACAAAAAAAAAAAAAAAAGGAGGAAAATAGTGAAAAAGAAGATAATCTGAAAAGATTTCTGGACTGATAAGAAAGATATAAAATTGCTAGTGCATAGGTCTTTGTTAAAGCTGAGAAAAAGTTAAGCCATTAGCAAAGGAGAGGTAGTCCATTAAGTATATAGAGCAAGATGCCTGAGGACATAGGAGGAGATAGTATTGAGCAGATGGAGGGGTACAGCAATGAGGACCACTCAGCCATGGGACAGACAGAATGTATGTTGGAGAGCAGGCATTTGTAGCTGAGGCAGTTTCCCCAGCCCTGCGTTTGTGGAATGTCAGAGTTTGACTATCCCCCTTGGTGGCAGTGAGATGGGGAGTTAAAAGGAAAACTGCATGCTCTGGGGTTCACTTAAGGCGAGTGTTGTGAGCAGTACTTTCTAATGAGGTGCAAATTTAGAGGCAATATTTATGATGAAATTAGCATTGTAGATACTACAGTGAAAAATTCTGAGAGGGAGGAGACTTGTTCATAACAGATACTTGTTTTAGGTTTTCTCTATGAAGCATCATTTCCAAGTTCAGAAACCTACGTGACCTCTAATTATCATTAATCACCTTGCTAGAGCTGTGCCTGCTTCCTCCTATTAAGTTTGTGTTTTTTCTTGTGCTATTCAGTTGCTTGAAGTATTTTCTATGGTTCTTTTCATTGCTTTCTCATTGAATTTTCTTATCTTTTTTCACATTTGTTTCCTTATGATAGAGCGGGGCTCAGTCCTGGCTCCTTAGTAGCTAGCTACACTATACTTCTTCCAGCTGAAAGCATTTTCTCTCTCTCTCTCTCTCTCTCTCTCTCTCTCTCTCTCTCTCTCTCTCTCCCTCCCTCCCTTTTCCTCTCTCTCTCTAAGTGTAGGGAGGGGTATGTGTTGGAGAGAGGAGAAAAAGTGTTTCTAGAGAGACAGTGTGAGTGGAAATTGTGAGTAGGGGTTATATCAGAAGACCTTTCTTTCCTGCAGTTTCAGTGATGACATTTCTGATAACATTGGCAAGAATTTAATAGACCTGTTTTTTCCTGATTTTAAAAATATGCTTTGGTAAATCAATGGTTCATGTTACACTATAAGTTCAAGAAGTTAAGTGGGGGGGGGGCACAATTCCCTAGTAAAGGTTGAGAGAACATGAGAATTTAATTTCAGCATGAGATAGAAATATTTTTCATGTGAAATAGGCAAAACTTATTTTGGGACATGTAAAATGAAATATATAATACGCCTGCCAACAGACAGATTTCATAATAGTATAAACATTATAAAATAAAAAGTAGAGTACAAAAATACTGTGAAAAGGTCAGTGTCAGAAATTATGAAGAATGTTAACTGGTTCAGTTTCTACTGTTACAGAAGCTTCAGTGATTTTATTTTGAATACATAGTGTTCTCAGAGCTGTGTGGATGTTTTGTTATTCAGAGCAGGCAAAGATTTTACCACAGCGTATTTCAGCAGATATAGACCAAGCTTTTTTGTAGAAAAAAAAATAAGACATTTCTTTCATAGTATATATGCTATTTGAAAGTATTTTCAATTCTAAGAGTGACTTATTCCAAAGTCAAAAAATGTTCCTAACATTAAAAGGGACACCTGGGTGGCTCAGTCAGTTAAGCATCTGGTTTCAGCTCAGGTCCTCATCCCAGGGTCCTGAGATCGAGTCCCTCATCAGGCTCCTTGTTCAGCGAGTAGCCTGCTTCTCCCTCTGCCTGCCAGTTCCCTGCTTGTGGTCTCACTCTCTCTGACAAGTAAATAAATATATATTAAAAAAAAAACCAATTAGAAGGAAAAAAAATCCCTAGTCTTCTTATCACTTCTATAATAATCCCTCACAAGACTCTAGTTTCTCTAAAGAATGATATTCTTATTTAGTTATTTATCCTCAACGTTGAGCACATTACCTATGAGGTAATAAATTTTCAACAATGTTTTGAATAAATGAATTAAAAAACAATTCTAATTTAATTTGGACAATTTCTAGACAGAATTTGTAGAGATGACTGAGATTTAATTTTGAGTTTTGGAAAGAACTAAACTAAAACAGTCTCAAATTTCCAGGTGTCATTTGAAAATGCTAATTACATAATTAATTAATAATCAATAAACTGCCTGTTTTACTGAACAATGGTTACTTATCTAGGAGAGAAGTTACTACCATTTCTTTTTTTTTTTTTTTTAAGATTTTATTTATTTGACAGAGAGGGAACACAAGCAGGGGGACTGAGAGAGGGAGAAGCAGGCTTCCCGCTGAGCAGGGAGCCCAATGTGGGACTCGATCCCAGGTCTCCGGGATCATGACCTGATGGGAAGGCAGTTGCTTAACCAACTGAGCCACCCAGGCACCCCACTACCACTTCTTTAAGAGTGAAAATCTGAAAGATTTCTGAGCTGTTATAACTTTTTTCTTCCTTATGAATACTGCTATAACAAATACTGAATGTATATATTTATGTGTATGTGTGTATATATATGTAGATATAGCACATATCTCTTCATATTTCCAAAGATACATTCTAGAAAGAGAATTCTTTGGAAGAAGAGTGTCACAGATTAGTGTTTTTGATACACATATGGTTTGCAAGGTCACTCTCTACTTCTTCAACCAACAGGAAAGGGCAGAAAGAACCTAGAAAAAGTTTATTACTCTCTTTAGTTTCCCAGCTAGGAAATGGCACCCATCAGTTCTGCTCTGAACTTCTCAATTTTATGATAAAACTTGTTCATATGGATATTTTTGTTTGTTTATTTTTAATGATGAATCTGCAGTGTGATGTGTTCAAGAAATGAGTAAAAAATAGTAAGAAAAACATTTTTAAATATATAAGCAAATTCTAGGTTAAAAATTTAACTATTATTATTGGCCTCCCATTATGATTTTTCTTATTTATAAATTTTCTAACCTCAAGTTTGTAGAAGTCCTCATGAAAGAATCTTATGTTGTTGTTTTTTTAAGATTTTATTTATTTATATGACAGAGAGAGAGATCACAAATAGGCAGAGAGACAGGCAGAGAAAGAGGGGGAAACAGCTCTCTGCTGAGCAGAGAACCTGATGTGGGACTCGATCCCAGGACCCCCTAAGATCACGACCTGAGTCGAAGGCTGAGGCCTAACCCCCTGAGCCACCCAGACACCCTAATCCTATGTTATTATTTACCCTTAAATTTATATAAGGAACATTCCTCTGTCAGGAACATTTCTGGTACAAATAGAATTAAAATAGTTAATATAGATGAAAATAGGTAAAAGGAAAAGATGGTTAAGGACAGCATGTCCTGTCAACTCTTACTGTATACAAAAATGACACTATATATCAGAAGTACCCTTTTCCTTTTATGTGCTGCTGCTTCTGTTTGTGGTTTTCTTCTTTAGATCCTATGAAAATACTCAGATGAATTAGAGTGAAGTCAGTGAGTTAAACAGTTTTATGGAATTAATCCACCTGGTTTTTTTCTAAAAAGTTTTCATTTGTTGTTACACAAATTATCTGAAGTTTTAGCAGTTCAACAAGAAAGAATAAGCTTTACCACATTCAATTAAAAATATAATCATTTCTAAATTAGTTTTCAGATTATTTTTACTGATTTTAATGATTCACATATTGTCTCTGGCAATATACTTGGATAAACTGTGTCCTGTATAAACAAAGCTCGAAATAGGGTTTTTTTTTTCTTGCCATAATTAGGCATTTACATACAGAAATGTTTGGTGATCAAATGAACTATTAAGTATAATTTTAAGCAATAACTTTTCAATGAAACTGTTTCGTGAATTTTTAAATCATACTTCCACAGAACTCTTTAATATATATATTTTATTGACTAAACTGTATCATATAATAATATTGATATTCAGGTAATCGTATCCCCTTGAATGCTATAAACAGTATAGTTATTTCTACTTCTATGAATTTTGTGATTATTAATTTCTAAGACTATCAGCTTTAAAGCACAGTAATCATTTGTATTTGATTGTTCTCATCATATAAGGTATTCAATAACTATTTCATATATATATAATACAGATGATACATATTAAGTTTGGTAAGTTTTTTTAGGAGTGGGTAGGGACAGAGGGAGAAGGAGAGAGAGAATAGTCACTAGGCTGTATGCCCAGCATGTAGCCCAATGCAGGGCTGGATCTCACAAAACTGAGATCATGACTGGAGCTGATATCAAGAGTCAGATGCTTACCTGACTGAGCCACCTAAAAGCCCCGAGGTTTGGTAATTGTTGAATTTATTTTGTTACATTAAAAAATTTTTTTTTCAAAGAATAGCAGAGGATCAAAGGAACCTAATCTCTTCCTTTCCTTTTGCAAATAATGCAACAAAACAGGAATGCAGGAGTATAGGTAGGCACGAATGGTTTAATGCACCTGTACTTTCCTCACCAACATTGCATCTCCAGAAAACAAACCATCTATGCTGCTATATGAGAATCTGCTGCTGTATTTTGTATAAGGTTTATGAAATAGAGTACTGTGTTTCTTCTGTCTTTCCAGGAAAAATTACCAAACACAGTAAACAGTACTTGATAACAACCCTCCATGAGAAAATTTTCGTGATCAAAATAATCTCCTTTATTTGTACCTCCAAATTAAGTTTGGGATGGCCATAAAAATAGGAATAATACACAAAGTTTGGAAACTTTGCAAAAGAAAATGGTATTTGAACTGTTTAAATTCAACATTGTTGGTCACATTATGAAATGAACATCAGGAAGAATAGAGCTCTGAAAGAAACGTTATCTTTGGTAAATTCTGAAATTACTTCGTGTTCAAATGTTCTTTTAATTTTTTTTTAAAGACGGGAAACCATTAGAGTGTATCTCACATGAAAAAGTTAGAAATTGTATTAAAATGTTTTGTTTCAGAGGCACCTAGGTGGTTCAGTCAGTTTAGTGTCCAGCTCTCAGTTTGGCCCAGGTCATGGTCTCAGGAGTTGTGAAATCAAACCCGGTGTGGGGCTCCAAACTCAGGGCGGAATCTGCTTGAGATTCTCTCCCTCCCCTTCTACCCCCACCCCTACTTGCTGGCACTTGCTCACACACTTTCTCTCCCTCAAATAAATAAAGATTTATTTGAGGAGGGAGAGGAAGAGAGAAAGAATTCCAAGCTGACTCTACACTGAGCAAGGAGCCTGAGGAGGGGCTCTATCTCTCCATCCGGAGACCGTGACCTGAGTGAAAACCAAGAGTCAGATGTTCAATCATCTGAGCGATCTAGGCTTCCTAAAAAAGATAAAATCTTAAAAAAAAATTTGTTTCAGATAAAGATATTTCCTGTATCATAATGTAAAATATATTCCTACAATAGAAAGTAGTTTAGTAGCTAAAAAGTTGAAAAAGATGCACTTGAGATTTTGTTTCATTTTCCCACATAACAGTCTGTTCAATGGAAAATAGCACAGGTACATCTTTAATGTCTTTTGTTTATGTGAGGAGCAAGACACTGGATTTCAAATTTGCAAAGAGAAGGTGGTGGCTAGTTGTGGAAATCCATGTTTGAATCCTAGTTTAATCCCTAAACATGAAAAGTCATGTTGAGGGTAAGGAAAAAGACTGTCATATAGAAGGTAAAAGGCTCATTTTTTTTTTTTTAAAAAGCTAACATCCTGGCTTCTAAGGATATATATGTTTATATAACTGTGAAAATATGAAGTTTTATTATACAACAAAACATGACAAAATGAAGTGTTTTCAGAAACCATTATCAGAGTCATTGATAGCCTAATACACCTTTACAGCTTCAGCTCTTTAGGTGTCACACAAAAGAAATCCACTTAGAGAAACACATTTTAGGAAGACTTGGCACTCCAGAAGATTACACAGTATGTAACATTTTTTATTATTCTAGAGAGAAGAATGTATAACTTTAAAAATCAGAAAATTTAGTATTTTGAACTGAGTGATAAAAGATTAACTAAAAATGAACTGCAGTTCTCTTGTGAAATGGAAAAAAAATGTTTAGCAAACTCTTCCCTTTTTATTAGTTTTAGTGCTGATGTTTTCCCTTTATTAGGTGGAGAAGAACACCTTACAGAAGGTTCCTGCCTTGTTGAAATTGTTACCTTGCATGAGTCTTAATTTTTTCCTTTAGGAAAAAAAAACCAAAAAATTATTATGTACTAAACTTGAAGCAATTAGAAAAATATATATTGAATCTGTTCTTAGAGAAAAGTGTAATGTAAAAATCTATTCCAGGAGCACCTGGCTGGCTCAGTCAGTTAAGTATCTGCCTTAGGCTCAGGTCATGATCCTGATTTCCTGGGATGGGCCCTGCAGTAGGCTCTCTGCTCAGTAAGGAGTCTGCTTTTCCCTCTCCCTCTGCCCCTCCCCCTGCTTGTGCTCTTTCTCTTTCTCTCTTGCACTGTCTCTCAATGAAAATAAATAAATAAATAAATAAATAAATAAATAAATAAATAAATAAATAAAATCTTTTTAAAAAAATCTATTCCAGAGTGGGGTATATCTTGTGATTTTAAGCTTTACAGGCCTCCCCTGGGAATAGCTTTAAATCTAGAAGATATTATCTTTCATACATAAAGTATTGCTGACCTTACATGTACAATGTGAGTGGTAATGGTCATGTTGTTTTCATATTTTTAGCTATGAAACAGTACTTCAAAGTACTTTAGAAGAATAAATGTCTCCATCATCAGCTCCTAGTCAACTGGAGGGTTTTGGCTAATGAATGCAAATAATAGCAAATTGCTGTCCTTGAGAAATTCAGGGAAAAGGACAGAAAAAAAAATCATTTTCTCAATGAGTCGTTCGTAGTACTTGAAATTGTCTGATACTGGTGACATTTTCTAATATTTTATGAGTAATTTCTTGTTTTCTTCACATGCCTATAATAAAGGAAGTGTTTATTTACTTATTCTTCATGCAAAATAAAAATAATACATTCCCCCTAAAAATTATTACTGGGTACAATGTATTTCTTTCCTTACAAGATAAAACCATGACAATTATGTATGAAATTTACCAAAAAATAAAGGATAGTTTTATATCCTCAAAAAAATTGTTAGATTGTAAAGTTAGTATGTGTTAATTAGGTAGCATTTTAATTTATGACTTAAAATCAAGAAAGTGACAATAGCTAAAATTCAAAATGATGTGAGGCAAGACATTATAAGATTTTTAAAAAAGATTTTATCTGTTTATTTGAGAGAGAGAGACAGAGAGAATACTAGCAGGAAGAGCGGGAGAGGGAGAAGCAGGCTTCCTGCTGAGGAGAAAGGCTGTTACGGGGCTCGATCCCAAGACCCTGGGATCATGACCTGAGCTGAAGACAGCCACTTAAGCCACTGAGCCACCCAGCTCCCCAAGATTTTAGTCAAACCAGGAGGCTAGTTGAAATTATCCCTCAAATCCTAGATAATTGCTCTGACTTCTGAAAGAGCACATGTGCTCAGTTAGAAAAGGTATCCCTGTGAAGTTTTACTAGCATCATGGAAATTGGATCAGAGATGGAAATTAGAGTAGAGATGGTTACAAACATATACTGAAGTGGAATTAATACAGAGTTTAGAATCATAAAACCAGTTTCAAGCCCCTAGTCGTACTGTATTAAGTACATGATCTTAACACAAGTCACTTTTAATTTTTGAGTTTTAGTTTCCTTATCTGTAAACATAATGGTGCCCACCTTACAATAATGCAACTATGTTTGAATTGTGAGAACCTACTGTAATTAAATACTATACAGAAATGAATTCTTATTCCATAAAACTCTGAATTATTGCAAATGTATCTTTTGCTTGAATTAAATTAGCTTTTCTTAAATCACAAACAAAATCATGTTACTTATATGATGTGTGGAGAAAATAAAGCATAGAAAATTTGAAAAACCTGACTGTTGAGAATAGTGCCATGTGATTTGTTTATAAGATGAGTTTAATTTGACTTTATTACCATCTTTAATCAATTTGTTCCTATTACAGCAAAGGATACTGGGATTTATTTAATCTGAAGGATAATATGAAAACCCTGGCTTAGAATATCTTTTGCCTTTGTTAACCTTTCCTGTGGTAGGTGTACTGTCCAAGCAGAAATTATAATATTAAGTATGAATTAATGCTTTACTTTTCAAAATCTATTAGGTCAGTAGAGATGATGATCCAAATGTTTTCCATTCCAACATTTCCTCTAATAAGGACAGAATAAATATGACAATATTTACAAAAGAAGTTTGATTTACGAGTCTGGTCTTATCAACACATCTATAAGTTAAAACTCTCATGTGCTAAGTATTTAATTACCTGTGAAAGGAACTGCCTATTTTCTCCTTAAACATTCCTGTGTCATTTTTATTTTTCACTTCATCTGACTTAAAGAACAATTGTTAAATCTTTTGATTTTTAATAATGTTTTAACTTCTCTAATCCCCCTTTCTTCTGAATTCATTAGACCAGTTCTCTTTGTATCAGCATCTTCAACTTCTCACTCTGTAGCTATCTAAGATTAAAAGTGTCTTTGAGGGTTTTCATCCTATAAAAACGTTGTTTGTTCTTTCTATGCTTAAAAAAAATACCATTTGTTTATCTTTAACTAACTATAATTTATGTTCTTCATTTTCATTGAACTAAAGCCTAAACTTATTTTAATAAAACTTTTATTCTTAACTAAGTCACCTAATAGTCAATAGCCACTTGTTTACCTCTTAAATTTGGCTTTTACTACCACTTTTCTATTGACACCTATTCCTAAATCTTTAACATACTTTGTCTTATTTTTCATCCTCTGAATTCTTAGCAGCATCCATCACTACTTGATAGAAGTGTGCAGTTTGGTGGGATTTGAGAGTATTTGACTAGATTCCTGACATACTGGAATCCTGCCTTACCAGTCTTCTCTTTCCTGATAACATTTTCTGAATGAGGGAGACCCAATGAATAAGAGTGAATGGGAAACAAATTATCACTTCACTTTTAGCTAAGCCAGTGCCAATAAACATCATTTCTAAACACTTGCAGAAATGAATCATTATCTGTCCCAACCAAAAAGCCTATAATCACCTCTTTTTTTTTTTTTTTTTTTTTTTTTTTTTTTTTTTTTTTTTTACCACTCTAGCCTTAATAGGAAAGATGGAAAAAGTCTGAAATATAACATAGAGACAGTAAGTTCTCAAAATGAAACTTCTCTTCTCTGGATAAAATTCCAAAGTAACTAAAGTCCATTGCACTTCTCTTTCTTACTATCTTATTTTGTTCATCTCAGAAGGATTTTCGCTCAGATGTCTGGGTGGTCCAAATCCCTTGTACAAGCGTTTGTAGCATGCCCATGTTCACTGGAATGGGTGTAGCCATCTCAGAAGATCCAATTTTGATTTATTCAATCCCATTTCTCATGTGTTTCACTTTTTCAAAATTTCAAGAATAACTAGGTTCAATAAAAATAGAAATGTATTATCCAAGCTTTATTTCCATTATATCAATAAAGAATAAAATACGTGAACTCATGAGCATTAAATTTGGATCCCTTCTTGCTTTAATCAGTCATAGGCCACAGCTAATACTCAGAGCTATTTGGAAAGAACAGGATACATGTAAGAAAAAAAAAAAAACAAAATAAAAGTGAATAGCTTCTTGGTTTCTGCCTTTTTGGGATACCGGTCAGTTCATGCCAGTTACCAAAAAGTTATATTTGGGTTTAAATGACATTGGGAGAAAACTCCATTCAAAAAGCTGATTATCTTGTTATGAAAGTACAGACTGTCTCAGTTCCATGCAACTTCCATAGGGATATCCCAAACCTAGGGACTCAAAGGAAAGTCTACTGAGAAGAATCATTGCCTCCTCCACAAGATCTCTCTCTTAGTTAGAGTTTAATCACCTGTGTCTTGACTGATTTTCACTATAACTATCCTTTTCCATCATCTACTCTTTTTTCTTTAGTTATAGGGCCTCGTTTCCCAACTGAGAAAAATACCATTTTCTCAATCATGTCTAAATACAGAAAACAACAACAACAAGCAAGAAACCATTGATAACAAACTAATTTTGCAGCATCCAGTCTTCTGTCTGTTTTTAGTTCACATCACTATAAAGATGTTGGCCCAAACCTCACTCTCTAGACTTCTGCTGTGTATTACTTCTCAATCTTGTGAACAGCAGCCATTGTTGGGAACACATCTATGTACTGAAGATAGGCGTATTTTAAGATGAGTCTTCCTTTCCCTAGCATGGTCTTAATAGCTCTGCAGAGAGTTGCAAGAAATGGACCTTCTGTTATTACCAGACTTCCTAGGCAGCTAGGTTTTGTCAGTTCTTTTTTACCACAAATATTAGCTGCAGTTACACCTGAGAGTATTAGTTATAACTCATGGCCCGTTGAGTCATAAATATTTATAGGTAGAGGTACCCAAATAATAGTTTCTGAATATGACATTAGTGAGACTATCTAGAAAGGATTTTGATAGAATGGAGATTTTGATGGAATTCAAGCTAAGGATCTAAAAATTACACCTCTTGTCACCTTTCATTTGTACTTTTTGTCATGTGGTGGTCTAGAACTGAAAACTAATTTAACACTCTCAACCTTCCTGTTATGATACACTAGTAGGTGGCACTGATGAAAGATTGGAAGGAGGCAAGAAGAACCATTTCCTTTCATTTGTTTATAAGATGGAAAGCTCTTGTGTTCTTCCAGGAGAAACAAAGAAAAATAGCAGCTCTCCAGCAATTCAGCTTCAAACTTGATAACAGCTTCTTGAGTTTTTCAGAAAACCCTTTTCTTTCTTTTGCTTTTCCAGTACCATTTATGCCACTTGGTCTTTCAGCACTATTGAAAGCTTAATAACAAATTTAATTGCCTGAATAATGACCATCAACTGGGTTTCCAGAATTATTTTTCCCCTGATTGAAAACTGACTGATGGGTTTCTTGGTATCAGGAATGGGATCAGGAAACATATCCACAAATATAAACATCTAGGATTTGTGATTTGATCAAATTGGTTTGAACGCGCTGATGACCTCAGTGCTAGTGGAAAATGGGAGGCTGGTAGTCAAAATGATGCAGTGGAAAAACAGTCATTCAAGTCACTTTCTGCAATAGTCTTGTATGAAGTGCCTATTGAAGACAAAATTTTGGGAAACCAAGGGTCTTCTGTACTTGATCATAATTGAGAAAATGATGACAAAATGACAGGTTAGTACAGCTGTCTTTGACTTAACTGGAGAGATTATAGAAATAAAATGTCAAGCTGAATATTTTGATCGCTCAAGTCATTGTCAGACAACCAGAGCTATTCCAGTATTGCCCTAAAATTATTTTCTCTAATAGCTGCAAGGCTTCTGCAGATAAAAATAAGGCCCAAAATTTGATTCTGTGGATGAAAAGTTACAAAGTGAGCTGAATTCATAGTATTGCCAGTTTTAATTTCAAAGTGTAACTCAGGAAGAGGTAGCTTATATGCAGTATAATGGCATTAATTTCTGCAATGGGAATTTTTCTAAGGATATTAGACCAAAGATAAAAAAACATAACATTTAAGTCAAATTTACCAATATTAGTATACTTACCAGAGATGAGATTCTTGGCATCAATATGTTTTTCCTGAGCAGCAACTAGGAGTGGATCTAATACTTTGCTCAGTTGATCGACTGAAACTTTAACTCATATTTAATGAAGTTAAGATCCCAGAATATTCCTTCTATATACCTTTTTGAAATCACATAAAAGAAGGTACCAAAGGTTTATGGCTATATGAATATTAAAGTGAATTTATTATGTGTGACTTTTCCTCCCATTCACCAGTTGGCCCAGAGGACATTCTATTTAGCAATGTATTTAAAATCTTAAAATCTTTGCATTGTTTGCTTTCTGAAATTTGAGGAGGATGATGCAAGACCGAGTCAAAAAATTTATTTCCTGAATTTAATGGAAATGCTGGCAATGGCAAAGATTAAGTATGGTAATTAATGGACAATAGTCAGGTGGGCATAGTTCCTGTAAAGGACAATAGGGCTTGGGTGGCAATCAGAATGTCAAATTGATTTTTTCTTTAGCACTGACTAACTGTTCAGATTTTGTGTCTGAAGTAGATGGGCAGCCTCCTAAAATTCTGTTGATCTGTATTTTCCAAAAAAAATAAAGCACAGCCAACTCTAGATCTGATGTACATCATCTAAATAGGCATTGTACAGGTTCAAGAATGTAACCACTTTCTTTACATTCACTAAACAAATACCCAAAACCTCTTAAATGAAGGAGAGGCCTGTAGCCTTGAAAAGAGATATGAGAAACCACCACATCTATGTACTGTTAATTTTCCTTCGTCCTTTTTCCAAAGGAACCAACAACCAGTTTTTGGAATTATTATGTATTGGAAAAATGGAAATAATCAGATCTTCTTATGAGATTATTAAAACTATAGCTTTGAATTGGCTTTAATCATTGGATATCTGAACCATCATTATAGTCCACTGATCAGAAGAGTTGAGAGTTACTGATGACAAGTAATAAATGTTGATTTGAACCGTATCCTTCTCAAAGGATCCAGTGGGTCTATGGATACAACTTATGACTGTTTTCCCTTTCTGTAATGAATTGTTTAGCAACTGGCAAAACACCCCGCATGGCTTCCCGATCTGTGGAATAAGAGCTATTATAAAAAGAAAGATCATGTAAAAAGCTTTGAAACAAACCTCCCTCCCTGAATAAACTAAAACAATATTCTCTGTGGTAGAATTGCAGAAATCAATGCCATCATTGAAAACTTGAAAGATTCATACATGATTATAATCACATTTCAAGTTTACTCAGTTATTTAGCATGCAAAATAATTATCTGCAAAATAAATACTTGCAAAAGATGGGCAAGTCTTGGAAAAATGACATTTAATTATCATAAAATTATTCAAACTGTAGATGTTGTTTTAAGTATGATCTCTGTATTAGACAAATCAGTATTGTCTTGTTGGTATGAAATATTTTTCTTATTTCCATGAGTCTATCTCCTGCAGTTTTGAACAGCACTAATAAAAGAAGTTAACTTTGCTAAGACATGACTATGGGTATTCTATCTAAATAATTTTTTTAATTTCTTTTTTTGAACTTAATTATTATCATAATAATTTCTTCACATTTGTATAACACTTCACAGTTTGCAAAGCATTCTCTCATATATTTACTTTGTCTTTAAAGCATATTTTGAAGTTGGTATTTTCATCTTCCCAATAAGGGAACTAATAATCTCCCATAGTTTTCTCATATATATTTAATAACTTTCCCAAGGGCAAAAGGCTACCTAACTGAGAAGAGGAGATTTCATTTCAGATTTTCTTAAGTGAATCCCAGACTTCCACTGAGGAAAGATCAAAGGGCAGGTGAGAGGTGCTTTGATGCCTACACACTGCCTTCAGTAGAAATATATCTCTCTATGGGATTGTAAATCATGAAGAACTAGAAAGACTTCAAGGATCCAACCCACTCATTTTACAGACAAAGAAACTGTTACAAACAGTTTGAAAAACATTAAAAGTATACACCAAGGGGACAAAAATTTCCTTTCCTGATCTACTACATAAAACTCTCAAAGAAAACACAAATTGTCATTATTCAGTGATCCTATTATATGACTTCTCTGACTTACAAGTATTATATGTGTATGTATATATATATTTTTTTCACCATATAATGTTATTGCAATATCATTGACTATATTCCCTATGTTTCTGTGAGTTATTTATTTTATAACTGGAAGTTTGTAGCTCTTAATCCCCTTCACCTATTGCTTCATCTATACTATAGTGTATTTTTAATAATATATCTGAAACAGTTATTACTATTATTACTATTATGGATGAATTTCCAACCCTTTGCAAAGTAAAAGAATACAAGTGGCACTGAGGAGATCAAAATAAATAAATCTAATTATTGTAGTTCAACATGTCAGGATGTCAAGGATGAGTTCAGTGATGAATTTCCCTCCTGAAATAGTTGCAAGAAGCGAAGGCAAAAAGTAGGAATTAAATGTTGTATGGAGTCAGGACAGCTGGTATTTGTTAACCGTATTCATGGGTCATATTAAAGTCAGTGGGAAGAAGCAATGGGTGGGGAACGTTCTTTTCTTCTTTCCAGATGGCTTCTGTAGCTTAGCCTGTCAGAATTAAAGCCTGATGATGGAATTAAGCATACACATTGAGGCCTAAGTTACCAAAGATTTGAGTAGATGGTAAGATGTTCTTTAATAGCCTAGGCCCATTCTTTCTGTTATCTAAGGAGACAGTGCACCATTTTGGAAAGGACACAGAAATTAGCATTGAAATACTTAGGTTCCAATTCCGTCTGGGTAGTCTTGGGCAAATGCTACCTGTACTAACTTCTTTAGGTTAAGCATCTTAATTCATAACAGAAAGAAAAAAATAAAATTAATAGAACTATATGCCAAGACAGATAGTGTTTGTGAAATCTACTATTACTAATCATTCCCTAAATTTTAATAATTGTTACATATACATATATATATAGTGCATATCAAGGATGTTTCTTTTTTGATCACCTCAAATCTATAATGACAACTTCTGCTTCTAAAACTAATCAAATAGCTGGTTGAAGGTGCAGCCCACCATAAATAGTTAAAAAGATGTAGTAAATATGTGAAATAACTGTTTTCAGATTTTCAACAAAAATATTACAAAGCGATAATACCTAACATAAGGAAAATAAATGAGATAAGTCCCAGAACAGTCAGCTTTTTGCCTAGAGGCCCTGTCTGGATGTCAGCACAGAGTGGGGGATTCCAGTAAGAGCACAGCAGTCTTGCTGAGCAGACAAAACAGACTGGTCCTTTACAGGTACTGAAGTGGCTGGAATTGGTGGGATACCAGAGTAAAGGAAATTTTGCAGAGAAAGAACAGGAGACCCGAAAGTAGGAATTATTGTACCATTGACCATGTAATTTGCTCCAAGTATTTAAACCACTCATGGACTATAGAGGAAAAATATATCTGAACAACTTTCTATTAAGGCATCATTGAAATACTTCAGAATATCCAGTCTTCTGATCTTTGTGGATTTGGAACATCTAAATATCATACTCCTCACTCCTACACTGACCTTTCAGAAAATCCCAAACCGTTGTTATAAAAAGAGACACACAGGGAGAGAAATATATTAACACTCTGAGTCCAAAAGATGACTATATCAATATGTTAATCAGAATTCAGACACTTCTTATGAAAATGCTCAGTCTTACGCTTTAAGTCTCTTAAAGATATACTTTTGTGAAATAGTATCTAGTTTATGAGAATAATGTTATGAGAATAACTGTTATTACAGATGTCTGTTACTAATCTTCTATATAGTCCCAGACCATAAGATATGTTGCCAAAGCTTCTATGTAAGCGTTTAAAAAATGGAAGTTTTCAGCTTAACTGACATTTGCATTTTGATTTTTTTGTTTTTGTATTTGTTTAAAAAATATGAACTACTTCAGGCACACAGAAAAGTAAAAGAACAAAACAAAACAAATTATGTAATGCAGTGATTAAAAACATGGCCTCAAGAGACAAAATGCATGGGTTCAAACCCAGTTCAACCTTTATTTGCTGTATAATTTTGGAAAGCTTACTTAACTTCCCTGCCTCAGTTTTTATCTCATAAAATGGAAAGAATATGATGTTCTGCTTATAGGTTGTTATAATAATGGGTGTAAAAGACAAAGGGATTAGTGAGACTTCAAAACAGAAGTGATTTTAATACAATGTGTTTCATTTGGTTAAGTCTTCATATTTATTTTCTTTAGAACTCTGTCTCATTTTTAAGAATTAAAATATAATCTGTAGTTCAAAATCCCTTGAGTTTTCCTCCTTTTTCTCTCCCCAAAGGTGGCAAGTGAGGTTGGCTTTTATCATTCTCATGCCTATTATAATTTGTATGTATTGTGAAACTATAATGAATACATATATTGTGTTATATACTAAACTTAAAATTCCATACTTAGTGCCTAGATGTAATAAATGATGTTGCCAATTTTTCAACACATGCATTTAAATCACCTTTTGAAAAAGAATTGTGCATATGGGTCTTCTATTGAGCAAAAGTGCAGCCTTTTATGACTTGGTGTATCAGAAAAAAGATAAGATAAATAAAAAGCTATATACTATTTTTCAGATGATATGTTACATCTTTTATCTGTTAAAACATATCCCACAGTTATAACGGGATTAAACTCTAAACACAGGGGTATCTTAAATCACATTGTAGTGACTTAAAATAGCAAAGCATTTGTTTCTAAATAATCTTAGATTAATATAGTCAATTCCTATCAATCTGAAAGATGGGCCTGATTTTATTTATTTATTTATTTATTTATTTATTTATTTATTTATTTGAAAATGGGCTTGGTTTCAAAAGTATATATTAGGAACTCATAAGAAAAATTGGGTATTGCTTTCTGGAAAAAAAAAACAATAAAATACTATAATACTCAAGTAACAGCTGAGAAGGAAAGAGGGTGAGGGAGAGGAGAAATAGCTTTAGTTAGACTATCCAGAGACATGTCTTAGCAAAATGAGCTTCTGTTACTAGTGCTGTTCAAGAATGCAGGAGGTAGATATCTTGGGAATAAGGAAAACAGTGTCTGAATGGGCATCCGTTTGACTTGATGGACCCCTAGGGCTTTCTTGTTCTCATATGAGAATGTGCTTCTGTGTTCATTCATCAAAGGTAGTGTTATAGCATTTCATCAAACAGAAACAGCATATTTTCAAATTGAGCTCCCATGAAATCCGTTATAAATGGTCTCTTCATGAAACACATGTGGTTTTAGATTTCTGCTTCTTATGTAACTCACCTTGAATTCAATTGACTCTGTTTAGCCACAAACACATAATACATGGGAGCTTACATGCTAGAATAGTTGCCTGATGAGGTCTTATCAAAACAGTGAAAATTTCCAGCCAACAAAGACATTTATTTTCTCAACCCTATCATATTAAATGATTGGTCAAAATTATCTTAATTAGTAATTTTGCCTCCTTCCATCTCTTTTTACTTTTTCTCTCTCACTTTGTCATTTTCTGAAAACTGTTTTTGGACAAAGACCTATGCTAGGAAATTCAAGTGGTAAACAAGATAAGTGATATGAACCATGTATTTGAGTGTGCTTTAAGGATAGAGGGCTCAGACAAGCACAAAAGAAAAACATAGAAAAACAAAAACTATATACACAGCTTAAAGATGTTAAGAATCTCATTAGAAAATAAACACATGGGTTTGAGAACAGTGAGAAGAGATAGAGCATTTGCAGGGATAACTAATGGATTAAGAAAGAAGTAAAATTAGTTCAAAAAAATTATAGAAATTCAATGACTGTAGATAGAAAAGATATAGGAATATGCATAGTGGTGATAGTTCGGGGTGGGGGGGCGGCTAATGAAAGCCACGTTGGCCATTAGATGTGAGGAAGAGAAGTGAGAGAATAAAATTAAAGCAGATCCTAAGGAAACCTGAACATCCAGTCTCAGTTTCAGAAGGCAATGAGGACTATATGAAGAACTTGACTATCATGATATTAGCTAAGAAAAATGGTATTAATTTTAGAAAAATCCTCTGATATTGAAATGTTTGAAATTTTCTTTGTATCTTTGACATTTCATCCTTCTTTTTTATCAATTCTGTATATACAGCCCCAAACAGCTTTAAAATGTAAAAGAGAGCCAGTTTGGAACCACCATGTATTCAAATTGAGGTGTTTAAAAAATATCTGGATAGAGGTGCCTGGTTGGCTCAGTGTCAGGGTTGTGAGTTCAAGCTCCATATTGGGTATGGAGCCTACTTAAAATTAAAAAAAAATAATAATCAAGTTAACTATTATTAATGTACCTCATATTTTTAAAGTATAAATAAATAAAATATCTGTATAAAAAAAAGAAAATGGCATGGGAAGGGGAGTGGATATGGAATGTTTCCACGAGGTCTGTCTTATGCTCATTATTTTGTTATTTCTAGTTTTATTGCATTGTGGTCAAATACCCAATTCTGGTTTTACATTCTCTATTGCTTCATTTAAGACTCCATGTATCTTTAACATAATTCTCAATTATTCTGCCTTTTGCACTCCTATTCTAATTGCCCCATATCATCCTCTCCTTCAGCCAGTCAGAATTCCAAGATGCTCTTTTGGTCACATCACCTCTCTACTAACAGTTAATGGCTGCCAATTGCTTAGTCGCATACAGGTTTGAATCAAGGTCTTTTTTTACCAATAATTCAAATACCTAAATGATCTGATTCGTGCCTTTTCTTTCCAGTCTTGTTTCCCATATCTTTCAGAATATTTTTTTTTATCTCATGGTCATGAAGAGATAATTACTTTCAATGACATGCCTCGTGTCTTTGAATTTGCTGTTGTCTCTGCCCAAAATGTTTTTATCCTCTTTGTCTTTATATCTTCTATTCTTCCTTGATGATGCACTGCAAGTATCCAGAAAGGATTTTTTTTTTCTGACTTCTGTCTATACAATTACTTAACACTGCTCTCTAATTTTTTCACATAATTCTCTCACCATTTTGCATTTTGTTGATTGAGGGAATGAATAAATTATCCATTCTACAGAATAGTAGTAGTTCAGTGGGTGACTGGAGAAATATATCCATGGCATTATAGAATTTTTTGTGTGTGAAATCCCCAAATAAGAAGCTTCTGTGTGTTTATAATAACTAGTATATGTCCATTTTATGTTTTTATCTTGAATCCTCATTTAATTATAGATCTGGAATTTGGCACAGTGGAAATGATCATGGAAATAGGTTAATTTTTACTGCTACCACCATTAATTTAAAGGTAAACAACTACAGTGCTTTGTCCTATAATTATATACATTCCCCCTGATAAATATCATAGAAATAACCATTATTATTATAGGCAGGGATATAAAAGGTGGCAGTAGTTGAACCTGAAAAAAGTTAATTCCATAGAGTCTAAAACAGGTTTCTGCCATATCAAAACCGTGATGGCTGTGGGTCAGAAGAGGGCAGCAGAGTGCAGCCCTGTCAGAAATCTGGACTTAACAAAGTGGCCTGGGAGGAGATAAAAAGTATCCCTAAAAGAACCATCAAGGATAGGTGCAGCATTTAGCAGTGGAGAAATCTAGACCCAAGAAATTATCTGCTGTCTTTGTAGCAGGGACAGTAGACAATAAAACAGATAAAATAGGAAGTATAACAACAATATTGTTTTTGCCCTCCTTATCAACATTTTCATCTTTGAAACAATTCTCTGCTATATAAATAACTGGACACCACCTGAGGGAAAGAACACCCAGAGAGGGAACTACCAGGCAACAGCAGAGCCACGATTTCTCTCAGAAAACCCAGCCAAGGTGAAGATGAGAAGTCAGACTGACAAGAGGCAGAGCCAGTAAACTTTCAACCAGGAAAGCAAAGGCCAAGAGCAGAGTCTAAGAATCAGAAGCAAACGAAAGCAGCAAAAGGCCAGAATTAGGAGACAAACTGTCTTCATAAAAGATACACAATAGCTTTAACAAATATTGGGGATGGATTCTGAAGTCCTGGATAGCATTCCTCCTGATTAAAGTTGCCTTTTTATGCCCAGAATCAATGTGAAACCTTACATGACTAACAGATTTGTCTTGTTGGAATTCAAATCTTTTGAAGTCTCTTTATTGCCAAAGGCTGTAGCATGGCATTGAAAGTTGAGTCTGATGTATTTATAATCTAGCCATTTTAGTCCCACTGCTTCTTCCTATTTGATGAACTTACAACAATTTTACATTAGTTTGAATTGTTCAAGGGTAGGGATAGGATAGTATAATAAGCTCTTGAGCAATTTTTATTAAATGGATGTACTATTAGAGCTTACCCCACGTAGATGAAATATTTTTTAGTACTCCAGTAGTACTCTATTATTTTGTACTTGAGTAGTAGTAATTGAGGTGACCATTATAGCCAAAATTAGCACAATTCTTTTGCTGTTGCAATGGCAGAAGGATTCTTTGAATTGGGGTCTTATCCTTAGAGAAAGTAGGTACCAAAAAAACATCATCTACCCCACAAGTCTGCCAGAAAACTCCCGCTGCAGAGAATCTCAAGAATTTCTGCCACATAGTCATATTTGCTTAAGGGCAAAATCAGAAGACCACTCTAAGAATACACATTATGAGCACTTACCTACCCATTCCCAAGCTCTTTCCCTTTCTCTTTTTTTGAAGACCTACGGGCCAAAGAGAAAATTTCTCCTACCAAATGAAATTCTCATCATATCCTTTCTTCTCATAAACACATTTTTCCCTTGGCCTTACACAACTTACCTTTTGATTATTTGAGTCACATTCCATGCTTTCTAATTACAATTATATTTCTTTACATTTTTCTGTCTTTTTTAAAAAGATTTTATTTATGTATTTTACAGAGAGACACAGCAAGACAGGGAACACAAGCAGGGGGAGGGGAAGAGGGATAAATAGGCTTCCCACTGAGCAGGGAACCTGATGCAGGGCTGGATCCCAGGACCCTGGGATCATGACCTGAGCCAAAGCCAGACACTCAATGAGCTTAATCAGTGTGTATTATGCCCAGTAAAACAGCACTTCTAAATCTTACTGATATAAAGATCAAAAATCAACATTGGTCAATTAGGAAAATTAATTACTAAAGATAAGTTTCCCTGACTCTTCATTTACTGATAGAACAGTTCTAATTATATACCAGTATCTCAGTTGAAAGATTTGTCTTATAAATATTAACCACCCCAGTAGCAAAAACAGATTTTCTAAGGTCGTTGTCTAATTTCATCTCTATATTCTAAAAGCATATCACAGTATAGTGTAGGATCACCAGTTTCTCTAGGGAAATTTTGTTTTCTTTTTGGCTCTTGTGACATAAAGTTCTGAGATTTTTAAAAAGTAATAGTATATAACAAAATTTGTTTTTAATATTTTTATTTTAACCAAATCTGCAATGCTTTTAGAAATTATCTGAATAATGGCCATGCAATTAAGATTTTCAAGTGACAAAACCAAACTCTGTAAGTTGTTTCAAACAAGGAATTTCAGTTTTAATAGCAATACATTTATAAATGTATGTTTAAGCATGAAATGTTCAATCATAATAGCCCTACAATTTAGTTGGTGAATTAAGGATACACATACTCTAAAAATAATTCTTACAATTTCCACTTCCAATATCTAAACATTAGAAAAAATATTTCCGGGGCGCCTGGGTGGCTCAGTTGGTTAAGCGACTGCCTTCGGCTCAGGTCATGATCTTGGAGACCTGGGATCGAGCCACACATCAGGCTCCCTGTCGGCGGAAAGCCTGCTTCTCCCTCTCTCACTCCTCCTGCTTGTGTCCCTCTCTAGCTGTGTTTCTGTCAAATAAATAAATAAAATCTTTAAAAAAAAAGAAAAAATATTTCCAACTAGAATTAATTTTTTTATGCCTGATTCCTAAGCTTTCTATAGAGCATCATACAGTAAATTCATATTTTCTGTTAATTTCAGAACTGTATTTTCAATATTGCAAAATAATTTTCAATGGAAGTTGAATATTGACCTGAAAGAAAATGATCGTCTTAAGTCTCTTTTCATTCAAATTTTCAAAGTAAATTTTAAGTTTTTCTATTACTAGGAAAAAATGGGTAAATATTACAGATGTCATATTGATATTAGTAACAGATACTCATTGCTACAATGTGCATTATTTTTAGAGTTTTGATTTGGCAAGACTTCTTTGTATTTTTTTTAAAAAGCAAAATTTGTTTAGAGAACAACACCTCCATTTGGAGAAAACACAAATGCATGACCATGGAAGAGTGCTTTTCTGTGTATACTAACTCTGCATGGCAGAAATTCAAAAGCACCACGACTCTCCCATCTGTTTGCAAGCTGCTCTGGACCATTGGATTCACAGGAATTCCATTTTCCTTTGGTAAAGGGCACAGTTCTCTAAGAATTGAGGAGAAATTTCTGTGGTACACAGGAGAAATAGGTACACAGTAGTAAACCTAATAATCCATTATTTGGCCATAATAAGAACCCTACTTTGAAAACAAAATCCAACCACTGATAACTAGTGTAATGCTATTTAGTGAAGAACGCAGGAAAAGCAAGTAAAAAAATAATAATTTGGAATCGTTTGAGAGCACATGGGATAAATGAATTACAAAATATATAGAGGATTCAATTATTAATAGTTTTTTGGAGAGATGTATACAGGCGTGTGTGCACGCACACACACACACACACGCACACAAACATACAGACACATTTCCTTTCACAGTGGAAATATTGCCCCTGTATTTAGTACCCAGTTTTATCCCATTGTTTTTGGAGACCAGGATGTGATTCATCCTAAAAATAGCTTTCTCCCTTATAAAGTGTCTGAATAAAAATAGTTTGTTGTTGTAGTATTCAGGAAAGTCTAAAGACCTTGTGTGTGTGTGTGTGTGTGTGTGTGTGTGTGTGTGTGTGTGTGTGTGTTTAAACTTAGCAGCCTCATAACATTGCTAAAGAATCACCAGGGAGCAGAGTACTATAGGTAGAAGAATTATTTAATAGCTTGAGATATTAAGGACATGAAAATATATTGGTTTTCAACTATGATATCTGATTTAAATATTAGTCTTTTCTGTTAATAATTGAACATAGTTTGCTTCATTTTATGTAATAACTTTTAATAATAATGTGGTCAGATTTTAAGTAAACTTTTCAAGTTTCATATTGTTTTCTCTTTTCATGTATGCTACATTTTGTGTGTTTTAGATGAGCCAATAACGCATGGGGGAGTGTTTCCACATTTAGTGTTTCCCATTATTATTGTATGTTGTTTGATTTTGCAATCATTATTTATTTTCAATGATTTTGAAATATAAAAGAAAGAAGACTTTATGAGGAAAAGGAAAGAAATAAAATGAGAAGTTGCTCATTTTTGTGAATACTTCTTTTTGAGTTGTTTTACTTTTTTGTTTCATTTTAGATGAAATTGTATTTAATTTTACTTTACTGCAGCAAAGGTTTTTTTGAGCCCAAAGCCTGAATGATGTCAGATACAATATCCATGGGGTAGATGTTTTTAAAAAGCTTCTCAATTCATTCCAGTAATCAGAATTTATCTGAAAAAGTCTCTCCTCAGTAAAGCAAATAAGAACTTTAATATCATTACAGTCTGAGGGTGTTGACAATGAAGCATGTTTTATTTTCAGTATATAAAAGAGAATATCATTATAGTAGTTTTCTGTACTGAAGTCCAAAGTAACCATTCCTTTAGTCTCGTTCAGAAGTCATTCAAGTGATTTAAGATGAATGTGTACTAAGATTAATATAATGAGTTGTTTTTGTAACAAGACAATTCTAGAGCAAATGGAAAATTAATTGAAACAGTAAACACTTTTGAGATTAAACTTCTTGAATGATTTTTATAATCACACCAGTTCATACTCCTCCGTTTTTTTGTTTTGTTTTGTTTTGGTTTTTGTTCTTTCTCTTTTACAGGGAAGTTTTCTTTCATTAATTCCCTACTAGAGTAATTCAGTATTCAAATCATTAGGAGTGGGCCAGGCTCTGTTATATATTAAAAGAACTAAATTTTTCTTGTCATTCTATCTTTGCAAATGGTGATGAATATTCATTAAGCTAAGGAAAGATTTGCCAGCTGTGAATCTTTACAAAGTGCCCCAGTGCTCTAAACCAAAAAGAAAATGAAAATTATAAAACCTCTATTTCTGTGTATCATAAAAGATGAGGAAAATAAGCTAGCAGAGGGATTCTCAGGAGGAAATACAATCTGTCTTACACAATATAGAGGAATATACACACCTTTTTTGAGTAAAACTGTGATTTTCAGATTTTTTTCCAATGTCATCTTCAAAAGAAAGAAAGGAAAGGATATCTCCTTATTATACTAGCCCTTAAGTTTACTTACCTTCTGCTGTCCTATAAGGGACCAAGATTTTTTTTTTAATAAAGTGTGAGACTTTTTCAAGTAGCCAACACTATATATTATATATCGTCAACATGAGTGGGGATGGTGCATTTCTGCTTTAAAAGAGCCATGTCTTCCCTGTAAAAACCAGTGTTAAATTCTTGGATACTAAAATATTTGAGTTAATTCTGTGTTTTCTTGTGTTGTAATGGTGACCATACTTAAACTAAGAACAAATATGCTGTTATGTTAGGAAAATGTTACCTGTATTTACCGAATCATAGTGTATTTTCAGTTTTTACATTTCTTTAGATAAGAGTGCTTTTACATTTTAATTTAAAAAAGCAATGTAAAAATGTAAAAAGCAAAACTTGAAGGTTTTACTTTTACTTTTCTCCATACTTCAGAGTGAGAGTTAATAATTACTTAAAACAGATGTTAATTTGTATTAAATGAGCATGTTATTCACTTGCGGTCATAATTAGGAATAGTAAAAATAGTCTTTCCTCTTCGTCAGCAAGCAAAAAGAAGAGTTTCCCACAAGCCAAAATTAGTTTACTGATTGCTTGGAATCATTTGGTTATGAGAACAGGAATAGATTCAAAGTGAAAGCAATAACCCATTTAAATCACCATCCTAGAACATTGTCTTTGGCCATTTGCACTTAAGATACTTACATAAAGTAGGCAGTGTCTGTCTTCCTAAACCATTGCTGTCCAACTGATTATTCTTGATAAACGGCTCCATCTTCTTTGGAATATAATTGGCATATAACATTGTATAAGTTTAAGATGTATGTGAGTTAATTCAATACATTTATATATTGCAGTATGATTCCTACTGTAGCATTAACTAACACTCTATCACTTTATATAATTATCATTTCTTTTTTGTGGTGGGAACAATTAAGATCTAATCTCTTCCAACTTTGAACTTTATAATACATTATTGTTATCTGTAATCACTGTGCTGTACATTAGATCTCCAGGACTTATTTTATCTACTGGTTGCATGTTTATATCCTCAAACATCTCCTCAATTCTCCCCTCCCAAAGTTCTTGGAAACTACCAATCTACTCTCTGTTTTATTGAGTTTGGCTTTGATAAACTGCTCAATCCTAACAAGGATCTCTGATTCCTGACACTTTCGTGGGAATTTCAAGTGGCAATATCCTCCCTTCATGGAAATGAAAAATAGATACATTTCAGAAAAAAGTGGAAAACACCTGCTTCTAAAATTGTGCTGGTGTTCTAAAATGATACCATTAAATGATTCTTTGTCTATAAAACCATCGTAGTACAATTAGGTCAAAAGGTTTTAAGTCATACTTACAAACTTTTACTTCTATAGGGTAGTTGGAAGATACTGCTGATAACTTGTTTTAGTTCCCTATAATATACTTGTATCTATGCATAAACATGTAGAGAAAATATTTTAATGTAGTATAGGAATATAGGAAATGTATTATCTTGTAATGTAAATTTCATATTTAACTGAATTTCCAAATTTAGTTCAGTCTTTTTGGAATAATGTCTTTAACTGCCCCTGCCTTAGGGTTCCCTTCTAAAATGTGCCTTCCCCAGGGAGAGCTCACTGATCCTTCTGCCTTTTCCCTAGGTGAGATATGACTTATGTATTTCTCCTTTTATAACACACTACACAATTTTAGTTAAGTTATATTCTACCTTGCCACAAACATATTGCAAGTTTCGTGATGGTACACACATAAAATTTCATCTTATCTATACTGTATCCTCAGCACCTAGCAAGTTGACTGATGTAAATGACTCACTAAATGTTTGAGTCAGTAAATAAGTTAATTAATTAAGTTATTAACATGACCACTGGAATAATTCAATCTGCCATATTAATTTTTAGTTTCACGCTTACATACCTGTTACTTGACTGGCACATCTTTGTAAGTTGCCTCCAATAGCTGGTAAAACTAAAAATAATAGGTAGATAATTGTGGCAATGTCAGCAAACTAGAATAATATCACATACCTAAAACAAATAAATACTCCATATCATCACTACCAATCATTAGTATTTTCATTATTTAATTAATTTGTTCAAGCTATATTTATTAAGCATCTATATCTAGGCACTGGAGAGTAGCACTCAGCAAGATAGAAAAAAAATCCCTGAGCTTATGGAGGCTACATTTTAATGGAAGCAAACAAACCATTAATATGTAAAGATGCAAATGATGAAAATAATGTGAAAAGATGAAAATAATTGAAGAAAACAAACCAAACAGACTAATAGGATGAAGCATACTAAATGGAGAAGGATGAGAAATATATTATAGAGAATGATTGGGAAGATTTCTCTGAGAAAGTGATATTTGTCCTAATTCATGAGAAGTCAGTCAATAAATTGGTTTTATCAGAAAAAGCCTACTTCTTTCCTTAAGATCTTTAATAAAATGAGTAACTGCATGAAACACACCTGAATGAGATACTTTATTCATTCCTTTAGTCCACAAATTATGGTTTTTCAAATAGAACCTTGAATGTAATACATTATAATTTTAAAAGTATAAATTAAAATTACAAATTAAGTTAGGCAAATAATTTCATTTTTTTCGGGATCTTAACAGAGAATGTGATAGGTCTTCTTGGCATACTTTCAAAATTTGATACTGACACCTGTAAGATCTATAAACCATAGTAGATTTTAGGAGATAGAGATTCATACCCCCTCTCACATAAAGTACAAATACTATTATTAGGCTTCTTGACTGATTTTGTTTTAGTATTCCCTTGATAACCATATTATTAACCATAGGAAAATATTTTTCCTTAAATACAGTTGGGAATAAGGATCCTTTAATGGAATTTGCTTTGTGTGGTGGACAGTGCAAAGTATCCAACTCACAGAATTGAATGGGGCAATGTGTACAGTATTACTTTGTCTGATATTTGGCCCCTAAGTGCAATTTTCGATAAAAATCCAATATCAGCATGTTTCAATTCTGTCAGTATATATTTAGCAGAAACAGTTTTTATAAGAATTGTATCACTTTTTAATGTTCTTATTTGTATCTAAGTAAAATTGTGATTCAAAAATTTATACCCTGAACCTTCTTTCACTCATCGATGAAATGACGATCATAATTTACTCACTTCATAATGCCACTGTGAGGACTGACTGCATGAATGGATGTAAAGTGCTTAGAATAGTTCTGGTAGATAGAAGCAGTACACAAAATGTTAGCTGCTATTATTATTCTCACTTCCCTCCATCTGTAGGAAGAGAGACTATGTGTCCTACCTGTGCTGTTGAGGCCCTAAGTAATGTAAGAACAAGTGAGGGAATAAAATTGTAAAATCAGAGAAATTGTGAAGATAATGTTGTAGGGTACTTAGAAAAGCACCTGACAGAACACACTCAATAAATGTATTCACTTATCTTTACCTTTGCCTTAGTTCATAAGATTTATAGATTACTTTTTTAAATTGAGGTACACTTGACATTATAGTTGTTTCAGGTGTGTAACACATGATACAATATTTGTATATATTGCAAAATGATCACTACAATAAGTCTAGTTAATATTTGTCATCATACATTGTTAAAATTTTTTATACCTGTAACACTACATAGATTAATTTTGATTAATTCACTTTTTAATTTAAAAGCACAGTGCTGAATGACAAATGAGTAGCCAGGAAATTTGATCTTTGTCACTTTCTCAGAAAGGTCCCTCAGAGGTTTTTATTGATCCAGGATTTTTTAATATATTAGCTGTTTCCAACCAGTCACATCTGATATGAATGATAGTTCTTTTGTTTCCTAATTATGTGATCTTGGGCAAGTTACAAAATCTCTGTGAATCTCAATTTTCTCATCTGCAAAATGGAGCCATAATGACTGTGTGAAAATTTATTGTGGAGGTTAAAGTAACCGATTTTGGAAAACTTAGCATCCTGTCATGCAGTAGGGTAGCATTAACTAAATGGTATTAACTGTTTTTCAAATTTTTCCTAAATCCAAATTATAATGTTTGGTTGAATTCAGCTATTGCTTTTGCTTTTACGTGGAGATTCCTCTTAGCTATCAAGTCAAATGAGGTAACAAGAACATGAAAACATTGGTGACACAAAATGCATGATACACATGTTATAATTTTAAATTTGCATTAATAACTTCTCTACTATGGTTATTATTATGTTTGACCTTAGACCATCTGTTTTCCTTTAAATGTTCTTTCACTATTCTTTCTCGTGAATGACTTCAACCATCATCTTTCCAGGCCCTTGGGCACAATTTTCAGTCTTCCCCATCTCCTCCTCTTCTCACTCTTCATAATCAAAATCTTGCAAAATATTCTTCTGTATTCCTCTGAGAAAAAAAAATTATTTCATTTGTCCTCTTTTATCTACCCAAGTAGAATAACCCCTAGTGAAATTTTAGTCACATCATGTCGTTTTCTTTCAAATCAATGCTCCTTTGTTTTTGATAAAAGTCCTCCACATAACCTGCAGATTATCTTAGTCTTCTTAAATTTACAAGTCCATTGCTGAGGACCTCGAGGTCCTCAGATTCTTTCTGATCTATATGACTTTTCTCTTTCTCTCTACTTCAGCACATACTCACCTTTTTTCTTCAATTTCTGTTAATAAATTGAATGATTTTAAGAATCATTGGGATCATTGAACATTTTGAACAGTAACAAAAATATGAATATTATTATAATTGGTATTATTGAACTAATATTATTTGGAAAATTGAGCACTATAGAGATCAGCAATTTTTATTTGTTCAAATCTAGGAAATCCTTAAAAATTCTTACTCTTTATATGAGACATAATCATGATACCATCATTTAAAAATGAGAAATTGTCATCTACTATAATATATATAGATGTGTTTATAAAGGTATAAGAATCATAATTTTTAAGAAGAAAATTATTTTATTATTTTAATACACATAAGAAGCCTACAAAAGCAGAGATTTTTCTGGCTGCATATGTGTTTATTTAGCTCACTGGACAAACAGTGGCTGGGAAAGTACAATTCAGTCTGTGAGTTCTTTAAAATTGGCAGTGATTCCAGTTTGATGAAACAAGAAGGGGGAATGGGGGAAAGGAAAGCTCTCTTTAAAAAAGTTAGTCCGGTGGCATTTGTCATCTTTGCTAACCTTAATTCTCACTATAACAGATGCATAAACTTATAACATTCTGAGTTGGATTGATTTCAGCTATTTTTGAGGAAAGAAATTATGATTATTGTCCTCAAGCCAAGATAACAGCACACCGATTATGACTAGCCAAGAAGCCTGGAATTCACAAACTGCCTTATATTTATTTATTTCTTCATGTTGGCTGTTTATCAGGAAGTGACTTCAGTAAAGAGCTGTAATTCATTTATTAAATAAACTCTCAAAACTCAGAAAAGGATGGTACATATGCTGCATTCAAAAACTACTCTTTCAAAATCTATATATGGAGACATTGATTGCATTTAATTTGATTAACTTTTTTTTTAATCATTTGGAGAAATAAGGTCATAGTGAAATGGGTCTATTTGCTTTTTAATCTCTTTGCTCTGTTTCCGAAACATCTTATTGATCTAGTACAATACCTAAGAGCAAAGGCAATACATATGTGAGTGTATGTGTGTTTATATATGTATTTTTTTAATCTTATTTATTTTAGAGAGTGAGAACAGGGGGTAGGGCAGAGGAAGAGGGAGAAGCAGACTCCCTCCTGAGCTCAATCCGAGGACACTGAGATTATGAAATTTACCCAGCTGAGACACCCACGTGCTCCTATATGTGTATTTTTAAAAATAATTTTTCTTCAAGTGTAAATCAAATGACAATATAAAATACAAACCACAGTGTCAGGCATCCTTAAGAACAGAATTCAATGTAAAATTTATATGATTAAACCAAAGACAAGTCTTGACAGAGATGATTTTGAGAGTTGTAGGTCTAAAATTACTTTCCCCTAAAATTGTTTGTTGCAAACACTAAAACATCTAAACAATAGGAGAAATTTCTGTTTCCTTTATCCCTTAATCTCCATTCCAAATACTAAGGAAAATAACAACTTTTTTTGAGAGGCAAGTGGGTCTTTAATATACCCTGTTTTATTTTAGAATTCTTTCAACTTTTTTTTTTTTTTTTAATTTGGGGCCTCAAAAGTACTCTTAATTATTGCCTTGGAATTCTTTCATTTCTGATCTCATTTTCTCTCTCTTTCTCTCCCTCCTGCACTTTGGGTTCTTAAACTTTTGGATAATTATAGGTCCCTCGGAGGGTCTGATGAATGTTATTAACTCATTCTCCATTAAAATATTCTGTAGATCATTTCATGTACTAAAGCTCATTCATGATGGCACTTTAAGAACTCTTGTTTTGCTTTGTCGGTCTTTTTTCTCATCTGTACACCTAACTGCATATTAGTAAACAAAATAATATCAACTTTACAGTGAAAGGGCATAATGATCATGTTCATTGGAACTGATTGGAAATCTGTGCTTTTTTGAAGATCTTCTGTAGTACAGTTCTGGGCTATGTTTTACATGTGTATTCATAGTGTCATGAAACACATAATTTTGGAGCAAAGACTAAGATAAAGCCCTTTTATTTTTCTATATTTCTTTTCTTTTTTTTTTTAATTTATTTATTTGAGACAGAGCGAGAGAGCTTAGCTGGGAGGAGGATCAGAGAGAGGGAGAAGCAGATTCCCTGTGGGGCTCCATCCCAGGATCCTGAGATCATGACCTGAACCCAAACTGACTGAATCACCCAGGTGCACCTCTTTTTCCATATTTCTAATACAGTTTACTGAATTTGTGAAATTGTCACTTTCTCAAGCCAGAAAATCTGGCAGTGTACTGCCTAAATAATATTTTCCCAATCTCTCCTATATGCCCTTTAAAACTTTCATATCCACTCATTTATTAGCTCTTTTAGCTACTAAATTCTCTAACTTCCTTTTTTTCATCATAGTGTAGCATACTGACTTCTCTTTTCTTCTACAATTTATTATAGGAATTTTTCATGATGTGTTTTTAGTAAAACAATGCTTTACAAATCTCTTGGACATTAGAGACCTAATAATGGAAAACTGTAAGTGCTGTGACGCAGGTATCTGTGCTTATTCACTACTGGCTGCAGCTCTTACACACTACAGGAATTAGATAAATATTTGTTGAATGAATGAGTGAATTTAAAAAACCATAAATTCTGCCTAATTTACAAATTAGGCAGAATATTATAATTTCCATTGAATAGAAGTTGTAAACTTCTAGTAAACTTCAGTGTCCCTGAATACACACTTTACCCTCAAAAGGAAGTTAAACAAATGATTGAAATACTCACAATATCTATCACAGAATTTCTTCACTAGCCGCAGATTTTATTTTCTCAGAGAGGCCGATGTATTCTTTCTTGGGGGATATTTATTCTTTATAACACAAAATGTACTCATAATCTTTAAGTCAAATCATATTTTTTATTCATTTTAGAGGTAGAATTTAGTGCTTCATCAGTTGCATATAACACCCAGTGCTCATTACATCAGTGCAGTCTTTAATGGCCATCACCCAATAATCCCTTCCTCCCATCAACCTCCCCTCCAGAAGCCCCCAATTTATTTCCTATAGTTTAGTGTCTCTTATGGTTTGCCTCCCTCTCAATTTTCATCTTACTATACTTTTCCTTTCCAAATCATATTTTTTAAATCTATTTATTTGGGAGAGAGAGAGCAAGAGAGAGCACACATGCTCGGCAGGGGAGTGCAGAGGGAGAGAGAGAGAATCTCAAGCATATTCCCCACTAATTGTGGAGCCCCACATGGGGCTCCATCTCACAACCCTGATCATGATGTAAGCTGAAATACAAGAGTTGGTCACTTAACCAGCTGAGCCACCTGGGTTCTCCAAGCCAAATCATACTTTAAAAAATTATATACATATTGATTGTAATTTGTAGACTTAGGAAAAGCATGAGAAACCATAACCATGAAGGCCTGAAGCACTAAGACTAAGGACCAGATCTAGAGTAAGAGATGAAATTCATATTGATGAAGTTACATATGCCTGTAAAGTGGCATGCAGATTATATTAGTGATCATTATTTTTTAAAATATAAGGTGTTTTGGGACATTTGCATGGCTCAGTTGATTAAGTGTCCACTCTTGATTTCAGTTCAGGTCATGGTCTCGGGGTTGTGAGATTGAGCCCCATGCCAAGCTCTGTACTGGGTACAGAGCCTGCTTGAGATTTTCTCTCTCCGGCTCCCTTTGCCCCTCCCCCTGCCCACACTTGCTCAAAAAAAAAGTATTTGAATAAATTATTTCTTTTAAATAATTAAAATTACATTAGGTTTTACCAAAATTTTGAACTAATGTAAACTATTATTACATTGACTACTATAACATTAAGCTTAGAGATATGAAATAAATTTAAAGGAATATTTAATGAAATTTTGGCATGTAAAGATGAATGAATAAATTTATAATAATATAAATTAGAGATGGAGGCTTAGATGAATAAAACAGTATAGTGAAGAAGACAGATACCTAAATCAATTACTACAATAGTTGTAACCACTGATAGAATCACTATGTGAACTTGAGTCCTTGGGAGAACAAAATAGAACAGTTACTGTCCTGAGGGAGTGAGGAAAAACCATGGATGAGATACATTTGAACTGGCACTGAATGATGAGTGGCAGTTTGCCAAGAGAAGGATATGGGACAGGGTATTCAGGGCACACTATTCTGAAAGCATGCTGTGTGTTCAGAGAACAAGAAGAAGTTCAGTGTGGTTGGCTCCAAACCATGGCGAAAGGAGGAAAAGATGGGTAGAGAAATAAGTTGCACCTGGGCTATAAGAGACCTAATGTACTGTGTGAAACATTTTGAGCTTTATGCCACAAGTAATGGTAAAGTAAGCTCTCAGGAGGAAAAATGAAATGGTCTAATTTGTTCTGGGTAGAGAATATTAACTGTTGGAAGTGGCATGGGGATAGTTGCCCAGAGCAAAGAACGATCAACAGAACAAAGCCAGATAGGAGAAAGAAATAATGCTCCAACTGAAAGAGTTAAAGAAACTGAATTAAGGCAATGGAGGAGGAAAATAGAATGACATTCCTGAGACATTGGTGAAAACAACTGAAATTGATTGAACATAGATAGCCAGTAAAAGGCTGTGTGTTCAAAGACTCTAAAAATCTGAGCTTAAGCAAAGACAGAATGTGACAATGGTAATTAAATATAGAATGCTGTGAAAGATGAGGATTAACAAGATAAGTCAGTAGTTCTACTTTAGATATATTGATATGAGATGATTTGGGGATATTAGCTTTATATTTCCAAAGCCAACTTCCCTCCCTCCCTCCCTCCCTTCCTGCTCTTCTTTCTTTTTCAATATCCCCCTCCACTTTCTGTTTCTTCAATATAAGCATGATAGTTGAAGCAATTACGTTGACTGGGACCCTCCAGAGAGAGTATGATGGGAGAAGGTAATCAAGGGCTCCCAGTAAATTACTTGCATCTGTCTAAATCTGTAAATTACTTGCATCTTCTTCTAACCATCTAGAGGGTTTTCCATCTCTCTAGATGGTTAGAAGAAGACAGTCAGTAAAGGTGACAGACAAAAAAATGATCATAAAAGTCGATAGGGAAAAAAAAGTGGTCTTAGAAGACAAAGAGGAGAGTATGGCAAAATATGCAGAGGCTGAGGAATAACAGGATATTGGTACCTTTGATAAGAGCAGTTAAGTGTGAAAGATTTTAATTATTCATATATTCAGTAAGCATTTTTCAAAGGTCTTCTATGTGCTTGGGCTTGGGACACACAAATGCCAACAATAAATATCACAATGTACATTGCAGTGAAATAAGGATATTTTTCTACTATCAATAATTCTGTCCAAATAGTATTCCATTAAGAGTAGACCATCATGGTTACACTCAGACTTAACATTGCATTCTTCTCCCTAAAATACTAATTCTATCAAAGAGACATTTCATTAAATGACATCTATCACCAACTTGTGCATAACCTCTTTTTCATGAATCAAAGACATGAACCAAATGAGGCTCTCTATCAAAATGGTTACTAAATATTTTTTACTTGAAATGACAATTCAATAGAAAATTCTCCCAGTCATCCCCACCACACACCCATTATTAACAGCCAGCCACACATCATTATCTAAAATTCGGATACAATGGAAATTGTGTAAGTGAAATTTTTTATTTCTCAATGAGAAACACAAATATTCTCTGCATTTTTAACTATTAACTTTTTTTGAGAGAGAGAGAATGAGAGAGAGAGAGCGCATATGTGCACACATGTGAGCAGGGGGAGAGGCGGAGGGAGAGAGACAATCATAAGTAGGCTCCATGCCCAAGGCAGAACCCAGCCTGGGGCTTGATCTCATGACACTGAGATTATGATCTGACTGAAATCAAGAGTTAGAGGCTTAACCGACTGAACCACCCAGGCACTCCTAGCTATTAGTCTTTAAAAATGAATGACACATCCAAATGTAAACAGTATAAAAGTCTGGACCCAGATATAATCCTTCAGTTTTCCACTTATAGCCATATGGCTTTTAGACAAATGCATTGTTTTTCAATTCCAAAGTAGGGAAACCAGGAAGTATAATACTTGCCTTGCAAAGTTATGACTTAAGAGGAAATGAACAAATATGAAAGAAATAATTAAGAAAGAGTTTGGCAAATAGAATTTTGATAAATAACTATTTCAATCTAATGGTATCTAGCAAATATTGTAATACATAGTAGCTGTTAAAAAATCTAATCCTAAAACTATGTTCATCAACATTTCTTCCATTTTTTATTGTCCTTCTAGACATTATAAATATCTTATCTAATATAATTCATACAAAGTTCTAAAAGTTGTCATTTTTGACTTCTTGCTGAGGAGCAAAAGAAACAAAGACAGCAATTTAAGCAACTTGGCTAAGATAAAAAATGACAGAATTTGCATTTGCACATCGGCCTTTATAACTCAGAATCCTGTGCAACTAAACATTATATGACCCAGTCTGCTTTTCCTTTAAAACTTCTCCTCACCATTTCCTCCATCTTCTGATTTTATTATTTTTTTTATGTTTTTCGTTTCCCATAAACTGTTACTAGGCCTTCAGAATAGCAACTTATTTTCTGAAACTCCTTAAGTATGTGCTTGCTCCTAAGATCAGTCACTTGGGAGCCTCAGCTTACAATTTCACATAGGGCTACTAGTAATATAAAATCCCTCTAGGGCTATCAGTAATTTTTATAAGATTTATTAAAATTTTATACATCTATCAATTCCAAATATTTTTACCAAGACCAAAATTTTCTCCTTTCCTGATACACGAGTTATCTCTTAGTTTAATATAAGGCAATGACTCTAAAAAGCTGATATCATGTCATGGACAAAAAAATGGGAAATATGAAATTAAAATCAAAGCATCAGTTAGTAATGTAAGTTTCAGAGCTATGTCATTTTTTTTGACTTTTGACGTGATAGAGAACAATATCTAATTAATCAAATGATTGGCTGCTATCATTTACTAATAAGTGTTCTTTCCTATACACTTGAAAAGATTAGAGATGATAATGCTTCTAACACTTTCTCAACTGCTGCTTCTCTGAATTAGAATGAATCTTGGAATGTCTAAGAGATCTTGGATACTTATGAAAGGTTTTTTTTATTTCCATAAAAAAGAAACTAAGTGAAACTTGCGGTGCATGAGGGGTAACCTGGAGGACAGTGGGAGAAGGAAAGTAAATGGGAACTAGGGAGAGAAACGAAACAACAGAGACTTTGGACACAGAACAAACTGAGGGACTTGGAGGGAGGAGGTGGGGGATGGGAGAGCCTGGTGGTGGGTACTGGGGACACCTAAAGCGTGGAGCACTGGGTGTGGGGAATGGGGAATGAATCTTGGAACACTGGGAAAAAAAAATTTAAGTAACAATAAAATAAATAAATAAATAAATAAAAATAAATAAAAAATAATTAAATATTACATATTTAGAAATATTAATTCAATAGATTTCTTTTAAAATGTAATCTAATAGAAAAAGCACATTTTTATTTTTATTTTATTTTGTTTATTTTATTTTTTTAGATACTGGAACTAGGTCATCTTTATTAAAAAAATTTTTTTATTAACGTAAAAAAAAAAGAAACTAAGACATCTTTTTCTTTTATGGGTTAACCTCTGTATTTCAATCATTCTTGCTGCCTCTTTTGTCAGTTAAAAAAAAAAAAACTAAACCAATAATAATCATATTTAACAGTGAAATGATCCAGGCCTTATCCTTTAGAAATTGAAGTGCCTTTTTACTTGGGATTTTCAAATTCCAAATTCCTGCAGCCAAATTCGACTGACCTATTTCAATTTACTAAGCCTGTTTGGCTGCTCATTGTCCCACTTATTTAGCAGTGTAGCTCCACCGTGAGCCAGGGCAGCAGCCCATCATCCTGGTGGTATTATTTGCGTGTACACATTTCCTTTTACCTGACAAACATTAATGCTGGTCCACCATACTTTTTGTCACTTTGGCTCCCTCTGTGCTCAAATATTACCTCTTCTTTTAATATGTAAACTAAGCTTGAACGGAATGGTTGTATAAGCAAGGAGCTTGTGTATCCTGACCAGGTTCAGGAGAATGGAATGATGTTAGAATTCTGAGCTGGACCTCAATTTTTAGAACATAGTATGCCAAGAATACCACCTGTGTTGATGCACAATCACATTATCCTTTTTCCTTTCAACCGCTGTCTGTGTATCTATTTCTTCCTTCTGCTAGGAAGGGTTGTTAGATGTATAATCCAATCTATTAACACAAATATAGCTCAGGAGCTAATGTTAATTAAAAATGCACAGTCACAAGGAGGAGAGGCTGTGAAACAAAAGAGTTTTTCACCACACAATCTTTTTAATACTTTGCCTGAGAAGAAATAGACATGCTCAAGAGAAAATGAAAGATTCCAGAGGCAACTATTCTTATTTGGAGCAAGACTAACTGAATTGTAAATGCAAAATCAACCTTCAGAATTCAAATCAATTGTAGATGGAAAGATCCCTTTACTATTCATCAGTTCATATTAGCATCTATGCAATTAGATTTGAAAATGTCCTATCTTGGACAGGTTTCTGAAAAGTGACCTGAGGAGGAATCCAAGAAATAGAATGAGTTGTTTTTGTTGTTACAATGAATCATTCATCACATGCATGGCACACTTAGAGATACTGAGTTTTAAGGAATGTACATTTGAAAATATCAAAACTAGGCATATTTACTCTGGTTTGGTTTCTTGAATACAGCATCCTAATTACTTGCAAATTTCTTTCTTAGGGTAAAAATGTGTTTATCTTTGATAATGGTGTTGATTTTTCTGTTGATTTATACTATTATCATTATGAGTGGAGGCCCGGAGTATAAGGTATAAATCTTCACACGGTGGATTTGCTATGCTCTGATAGCAAAAAGTCATCTGAGCATTTGTTTTTAATGGATACGAATTTCAAGTTCTTCTGAACTATTATTTGCCAACATCTATCTGATTTTTTAAAACAATTCTAAGCTTTGATTTCAGGACCAGCCCATTCTTTCTTCCAAGCAATGCTGTTGCAGTCGTTTACAAAGTGTGATCCCTGGAACCTATTCTAAAAGCAAGTTCTCAGGTCCCTCTCCCCCCACCCCCCAGACTGGCTGAATCAGAAACTCTGGGGACAGGCCTTAGTCATCAATGTTTTAACAAGCTCTACTGGGAATTCTGATATATGCTCAGCTCTGAGAACCACTGCTCTTCAAACTTCTAAGCTACAGCTTGTCACTACTTTGTGTATATTTTATCCCTTTGGCAGTAATGGTGAAGCTTATGAATCTTTTTGTCAGAATATTTTTAAATATCCAAGACAAAATTCATAGTTTACAAAGGAAGTAGGTTATATTGAAATTCTGTTATCCAAATATTAAAAACAAATTTGTGACATAATAATAATACATGTGTTTTTTACTAACATATTTAACTAATAAGATTCTTGGGTGAGTCTAATAATCATCATATTTTTAAAATTTGGCTGATCAAAACAGTTATTTCCAGATATCTGCAATAATCACAATGTGGTATGACTATATCTATGATTTATAGTGATAACATTAAGTCATAGATATTGCTAACACTAATGCAGTTTATTCCTGTAGTCATAATTGAAGGCGATGTTTCATGTCAGCCAACAGGTAATGAAAATACAAACTTTCTGTGCATCTAAATTCATGGGTTACCCTGAGTTCTATCCATAGTCCCCTAGGAGAAAAGAAGCCTTGCAAGATGCATGATTTGCAACACATCTAAATACATGCTTATCTTGTCAATGATAAATATGATACATTGTAAAATCACAGAGGAGACAGGATGTGAATCATAGGTGTTCTGAAAGCCATAGAATAAATTGTTCTCTAATACCCATGATAGTGAAAGGCATAGCTGATCTAACAGTTTATTGGAAATTACCAACGGTGTTACATATTTTCCTGCTTAATCATACAAAACCTTTGTATTCATTATAATTTGAATTTTTTTCCACATGCTCTTTGCAGATCTTTACCTGTCATTTTTTATATTAATTGACACCTGCTGCAATTCCTCAGAACCTCTTAGAAAAAGCAAATTTGCAACTCTTCATGTTGTCACTGCTAGTCACCACATTTCTAGTTCTGCATTCTGGCCTTGCTGGCATGGCTGCAGAAGGGCAGGGCGCCAGTGGGACCAGGCCCGGACACCATTTGAGATAGCCGAGCGGTGGTATCAGTTGAATAAAAAGAATATAAAGGAATTCTGTCCGTTCCAGCCACTGATGACAGACTACTCAAACAGGAAATAATTAGAGTATAAAAGGATAAATCTACTTTCATCATGAGAAGAGACAATAGACTTTCAGGAAAAGAGCAGGCCTCTAATTTTGTGGATGGGACATTGTACAATAAGACATTTTGCCAATTCCTTATTTCAGAAGCCATTATTTTAAAGTCTTGTCTTTGCCTTTCAGCTTATTTTATGTGACAGATTCTTCCCCCACACCCTGATAAGTAAAGGACAGTAAAAGGTCTTCTGAAGGGCTTTCTTATAACATATTTTCTTCTATGATGTTTCTTGTTGGTTTGAATAATTTAATCCTGTTTCTAGTACCAATTACTGACACTGATTTCTAATCTTTATAATTTGGAAACAGAGTGACATTAACATAAATTTTCAAAGGCTCTGCTTTATTAATTATCTGAAGATTGCATTTGCCCTACTGAATCAAATATAGTTTTTAATAGATGAAAGAATAATAATGAATATTTATTGAGTGGCAACCATGAGCCAAACTCTCACAATATAGAAGAAGGGTGTAATACAGGGAAAGGGGTAATGTATCTAGTTGGGCAGGTGGAGGGAAGGAAGAGAAAGAAAAAAAAGAAAAGAAACATCTGCAGATGTTACAGCTATTCAGGAAGCCAGAGGCTGGTGGTGAGAAGGCACAGAGGAGAGGACAGTATAGGGAAAACCCATGAGTTGCAAAAAATCAGTAGCAGCAGGAGCCAACCAAATTATTTTAGTTATGTAGACTGCTGAGTTTTCTCCTTCAGCTTTTGCTATGTGTATAGAAACATCTATAGGCAGCTGCAGATGGAAAATTTAAGAAAGATGGAAGACAGGACAAATCTGTCTAATGTGGAACAGAACAGACTGCATTTTTAAAGGAGAAAGAGGAGGGACACCAGTGTTTTCTGTTAGTTTCTATTTGTCATACATAATGTCTACATTTGGAGAGTTGAATAAAAGCAGAGAGGAGAAAAAGTGACTGAGCTTCTGTGCAAGAGGGAGTGGGAGGGTCTTTTCAGTGAGGGTCTTCTCTTCAGAGAAAGAAACTGGCCCACAACTCTGATGCTTAATTCAGGGTTTGGGAATGCAGTCGATATTTATTATGATAATGCCAGGAAATAAATAAATAAAATGATCTGTAGAACAACACTGAAGCTGATTTCAAAGTATTTTAGTGGAAGAAGCTTATGATTTCTGAGGGAATCCTATTGAAATTCCACTTAGCAAGTCAAAGATAAAGACTGTTAGTTCCTCTCAGGAGTGGCCCATGCTTGACAGGACCATGAGGCAAAATATCTGATCAGTAGAGTTATTAGAATAGCACTAGTAAAACCAGCTATTTTTGTGGCTATTGCCAAGAATTACTGAATTG
The DNA here is from genome assembly GCA_004023965.1 of Spilogale gracilis. Taxonomy (NCBI): domain Eukaryota; kingdom Metazoa; phylum Chordata; class Mammalia; order Carnivora; family Mephitidae; genus Spilogale; species Spilogale gracilis. The sequence continues at coordinate 64,085 of PITA01000884.1, forward strand.
TGACTGATTGAAAATAGCAGATAAACGTGGGGCGTAGTACACATAATAAAAGCATGAAATAGCTCTCTGGGAAAAATGAAAACGGTCTTAACCATTTAATAAGTACTTTTCAAAGGGGGCCATGGAAGGTTTAGAGTAGAAGTGAATTAGGGAACCTATGATTCATTATCCAAACCAAGAAATGTTTATCTAAGAAAATTGCTCAGGCTCTTCCCTAATATCTATGGAGCCTGAGGCAAGAGTACAAATTGAAGCCTATATATTTGACATGTTTCAAGTATTTAAAGGAAGCCAGAGAAATATTAAGTAACATTCTCTTCTATCTTGACAAATAAATATTCAAAACACCCAAAAATATTAATTTCAAATTTAGGTTTCTCAGAATTCTTAGAGTTTTGTCCAGGGACATGCTGGTATTGGGTGGACTGGCCCCTCGCCTCAGAAAGCCCTTTCTGTCCATCCTCATCTCCTTGTACTGGTGGGGACTCCCACACAGATCTAAGTGCACCCTTCAGCCTACATATCTGAATTTATCCACTTCTCAGTATAAACAATGATCCTATAGCTACTCCTTGAGATTAGGGGTGGACAGAAAAGAGGCAAGGTCTATCATCAGGAAGGGAAATACAGCCAGAAGACTTGTGTAGTTCCTGGATATGAACATAAGTAGTTGGGGCTGGAAACCCTGGGGTTCCAAGATGCCCAGGAAATGGTTAGAGTGGGAGGAGTAAGCTCTAGGTGGACCTGTCTTCTTGGCTCAGATAACTCCTAATCATAGGGGAAAAGGTCAAACTAGAATAAGGCCAGAGTTTGGTGTCTCTAAAGTGCCAGGACAAGAACATGGCCCCTTTCTCATGGCTCTGAGGCCAGTACTGCAAATGCTAAACTGAAATGGACACCTGACCAACAAGCAATAAACCTAGATTCTTGAGAAAACTGGAATGTATTGCCATCTTAAATTTATGGAGCATGTGCTAGGGTGTGAACTGCAGTCTAGAAAAGTGTCCTGGGTATGTAGACCTGGATCAAACAGGTGTTTTGTAGAAAGAGCTCTTTGTATATTATTAAAGATGAAGAGCATTCTTATGCAAGCTTTGTATAAGTAAGTAATACTAAAAATTACAGAGACAGGCCTTCTGGATACAAAATCAAAAGGAAAAAAATGACTGGCTGCATCTGTTACATGAGCATGAAGAGATAAGTTAAAGTGCTCTAAATGAACTTTAAGGAGGGATAATTTTGAAGTTTATGAGGAAACTGGATGTCCCATGAAGACAGAAGATCAAGAAGACAGCCATCAGCAACTATTTGGACATAGACTTAAGCAATTAGATAACTTTTCCACAACTCCTATTTCAGAAAAGGAAACATTATCTGAGTTACAGGAAGAGTAGAAATTTTAGTTTTGTTATTGTGCTTTATTTGCTTTATTATGGGGTAAGGAGCAGAGAACTTCTGAGGAAACAACGGGGTGTTATGAATTGAATGTTCATGCCCCCCCAAATTAACATTGAAGCGCTAACCTCCAATGTGACTGTATTTGAAGACAGGGTGTCTAAGGAAGTAATTAAGGTTAAATGAGGTCATAAAGGTGGGGCCTTGATCCAATATGATTAGTATCCCTATAGATAGCAGATCGCTCACTCATTATCTCTCCATGTGCCCAAAGAAGTCACTTGAGTGCACAGCAAGATGGCAACTGTCTACAAGCCTGGAAAAGAGGCTTCAGAATGAAACTTTGGTCTTGTTGGCACCATGACATTGGACTTTCCAGCCTCCAGAACTGTGAGAAATTAATTTTTGTTGATTAAACCACTCAGTCTACAGTATTTTTGTTATGAGCATGAAAAGACTACAACATAGAGTAAATAGTAAAAGACTGGGGATTAGATATATAAATATATTTCAGAGAAAATTTTGGACAATAATGGGATGGAATATAAAATACAGCCTGAGCTAAGATTAAAAAAAGGGCAGAGGAGAAGTGCCTGGCTGTCTTGCAACTCTTGATGCAGCTGTTGATCTCAGGTTCATGAGTTCAAGCCCCACATTAGGCATGGAGTCTACTTAAAAAAATAATAATAATTTTTTTTAATTTTTAAAAAGAGGTCAAAGGAAATTTAAAAAGAAATTTTGAAGAACAAAGTGAAATAACAAAAATATTTAAGAAACTTCTTAAAATAAAGTTACATGATAAAACTATTTGAGCTTTTAGGAAGCCAGAGAAATGCCTTCTAACTGGGGTCTGAGAGAAGAGAATGTAGATGGAATTTAGAAGCAAAATAATTCCTATTCAACTTTGGTATAAATGTAGGCTCACGGGCTTTACTTGGGGTTTAGGGGCTCCTAGATCATCCATATGCCTGGTTTGGCATCCCTGAATCTATTAAATCAGTAAAATTATATGCAAAATCTTCTGTGCTTATACTTGTAACTTGAAATAGACAATTGTCATCCCCACTCTTTCCCAGGCAAAAATTAATGAGGAGGGTGGCCTTTTTCTACAGATTTCTATACTTACCAGATGATCATTTCAATACATTTGCTCTTTTGAAGCCAAGCCAGCAGCCATACCAGTCATGTGACCTGTTAATAAGTCTATCTCTTACACCTAGTATTCCAGGTATGACATGTCTTTCAAGAAGAGAAAGTGAGAAAAGAAAAGAATGAATGATTCTCTGGGTGATAATGCCATTTCAGTCCCTATTTTTGGCTCTGTCTCCAGCAAAATATTCAAAAGAGTGGTTTACACACTTCTCCTCCATTCTCTCCATTCTTTTTTCATGTGCTATTACCACTGTTTTAACTGTTAGGTTAAAAAATATGCCAAGGCTTATCTCCTCCCCTTGTTTAGAGCTTAAATGACTACCTATGAAATTTAGAATCATTTCTGGTTTCAAAATAATTATGTACCACTATTTTTATTTGGATTATAGGTACTTTACAATTTATATAGGGGCAAATTGACATCTTTATGGTGTTCTTCCTGTTCAAGAACATCAGGTGTCTTTCCATGATCTGATTGACGTCTTCTGTTGCAATTGTTCATAATGTTGAAATGTATTTCACTTATTTCTTATTTAATTTGTTCCTATATATTTTATCTCCTCTTAATGCTGCTATAAATTTCTTCTTTTTTACCCCACTGCAGCTTCTACCTGGTTGTTATAGGTATATATGGGAAATATTGATCTGTGTACACTTACTCTGTGGGTTGTTACATTTCTGAATTCTCCTACTGCTTAGATTAACATTCCAGGTGTGTCCATATCTATCATCTCTCTATACATGTACATATGTACAGTATTTGTTGTATTTATTTCATATGTTCTCTCATTGTATAGACAAAATATATGTTAAAGTCATCAAAGTGTCCTTTCTAATGCTTTCTGGTATGTCCTTCAGGGTTACCTTTACCTTTCATTATTTTGAGCTATTTTACAGGTATATTAGTTGCAGGATTGATCATGATGTATATTATTCTTGATCATAGAAATGCACATTAGTTATTCAATAGAATACAACTGACTATTGCCCTAAGAATAGAGCATCTATTTATAAATTCACTTCAGCATTTCTTATATTCTCCTGTATGTGTGATATTTTAAATTCTTCCATTAATTATTGTAACATCTTGTCCCCCATTAATAAATGAACTAAACAAATTCTTTGACCTATTTTCCTTTTAATATTTGTGAGTCATGATTATGTTCTTCTCTAAAAATTATCCTTAAATAATTCCTGTCCTTCTTTTTCTTTCTGCTATTCCAAACAAAACTATACAATGGAATATAATGGAAAGAGGAGAGAAATCCCTGTAATTTTCCTATTTCTGGACATCCTTTGCCTTCTTTCAATCTAGGAAGGAATTTGAGTATATTGCAGTTTATTTGGAGTTTTCTAGCTTGAAAAACAAATGCATAATCTTTTTTTCAAATTCATAGTTTTTTTAAAAACTGGTTTACAGGATGTTTTACTGATTATTGAAGATTTTAAAGAGAGTAATAGAGTGATTGATTTTAAGCAGTATCCCACTGACTGCTATAAAGAATTATGTTTATAAATTATTCAGCACTTCAGTACACATGAGTGAAAATCAACTTTAACACATACCTTTAATATTTTCATACAATGAAAAAAGAGATATACATGAAGTAGACATAACATGACTTACTTTAATTGATCAGAGTATCTTATTTATGACTTACAGATAAAAGAAATTGTGGTTTCTATTAGCCAGTTAAAACTCAAAAGAAAATTAAAATAAGTTCACATTCCAAAAAAATTATAAGCAATAATTACATCACTACATCTACTACTAATTCTATGTACACTGGATTACATCTGAGCCAAACAAGTTCCAGAATGGATATTTTACAAATAAATGCACTGGAAAATAGCTTTAGAAAATTCAAAAAGGACAGATTAGAATTATTTTTAACTAAAATGTAACTTTCACAAGTACATAAAAATAGCAGCTCTACGTTTTGAAAGTTAGAAGTTCCCCCCCAATTAGTTTTTAAATATCAAAAAAGTTTCCTCGTAAAAAGTATTGATTTTATATTTTCTTCATAAGTAAGACATAATGGAGATCTTAATGATCACTTCAGCTTTAGGAAGTCTAATATTTAAAAATATTACTCATAAAAAAATATGGGTACAAAACTAACATTAAGTAATTATTGGCTGCTTTCACCTGATACTACAATAGATGATTCTTGGCCAGAAAGGAAATCTGATCTGAACTTAATATGGTAAAAGCACAATAAAAAATACTGGAAAATTACATATAATTTTAATAGAATGCTCATGGAGAATTTTGCATTTTCTACTGTATTTATGATTGAGACTTGTCAGTTTGAAAGAATGAGGAAATATGTGAACAGTATTGAGCAAAGGATTTGAATCTGTGTCTTTGAATAATAATAGCTAAAAAGTGAGTTTATTTAAAGGAATTTTTGTATAATTTAGACTATAGCAAATCTAAAACAGCCTGCATTCCTTCTTAAGACAGCTTGCTATAAAATCCATAAACTTGAAACTAATGGTAAAACCTTTGCATGTATACAGGTAAATTATAAATCTATTGACCAGACCATTTAATATGTTAATTCTTACTAATTTAGGTAATTTTCCTGGACAATTTCCAATGATTTATGAACTCACAATCTATTGACAACTTAAAAAAGAAGCTATGATTACTAAGTCATTAGCTTAATATTTTAAATAAATTAACATGCTAGGAAAACACATACACATACTGAATTTTCCTCCTCAAGCTGACTTTTACTAGTTGAAGGCATTTTCATTTTTCAGAAATTTGAGTGGAAAATAACATTAGAGAATATGAATCCCATTTAAATGTCACTTTAATTCATTAGCAAGGCTTTCTTCCATCTTAATCTAATTACTCCCTAAACGTTCTGAAAACAATTCTTCGTCACTGATATATTCAAGTCTTTCACTGATTTTTTAGTATTGTATTATCATATTAGCTCTATCAAAGCATTGTATATGAGATATATAGTATTCTTCTAGTTTTTTTTTTTAAATAGTCTGGAACATTTCCAAAGCCATATATACTTATACAGTAAGAGTCAGAAGAGTAATATTTTTACTGGTGTAAAAACCATAGGAATGACAGGTTGACATTTACTACTGTAGGAATCCTTTCGTTTCTGGATTAGAATGCAAGTTCGTCGTCAAAATAAAAGGAGATAAATGTTAAATATACCTACTATTAAGTTATGAAAGAATCACCTAAGCTAATGTAATAAAACAGTGACCTTGAGTTTTTTTAATAAATATTTTATATCATATCATAGATATTTCTGTTCTCTTGGTTCTCAAACTTCTGATGCTGGCATCTGGTTGTCTTTAATGTATTTACCAAATATAGAATTCCAGACTCTATTTTATTATAAAATCAGCCCAGACACTGTATCAGATATTAACAAGCATACATTGTTACATTATGTGTTTTGTTTTTTTAAACTTATCTAGATTATATGCATTTGATTTGAGACTATAAAATAGAATAACAGTATTTACAAGCTTATTTTCACAACATTTTTTTTACAAACCTCCCAGAAAATAAGAAATCCTTCATGTAAAATAATTGCTAATTTGTCTACACAGTAGAAATGGAAGGGGCAAAGTTTCTATTTACAAATTCAGGGAAACTGATTCCCTCCCACTTGTGTAGTAAGATAGGAAAGTAGCTGACAAGTTGTTTGTAACATCAACCAAGATGTCTCCCTAATGATAGCAAAGTAGAATTGTATGTCCTACGTCCTATTCATCAAATCTCCAAAACAGACATAACATTAGCTATAACTGTGATGTATCAGCCAATGAATAGCCAACAGCAGTTCTGCTCAGTCACTTTTCTTGGAGATAAAAGGGTAAACCAACAGAAATAATTACTTCCTTATTCAGTCCATTTGAAAGGGTAAATTAAAAAGGACTAGAATACTTACTGGGGAAAAAAAATCAGCTGCACCAATGAATATGGGATAAAGATTTTAAAAAGAAACAAATGAAAAGCTAATTCTCCCTCGGAGTCTGGAGGCATTACCTAGCTCTCTTTAGTCAATAAGAGTAGAATCATGTCCAATGTGTATATAAACTTTTATAGTCTTACTTATTTGTGAATTCATGAAATGGTATCCTAGAGCTGGTACATACCAGCCTGTAGGAGTTGATTATACTAATATTTTCCTAATTTCACATTCAGGGATGTCAGATTTGTAGCCTAAAATCAGCCATGATGGGAATACACCACAGAAACTGGAAAACATTAAAAATCAGCGTTTTGTTTTTTTTTTCTTCCAGAGAGCTAGTTGTTAAACATTTAACAACACACTACTGAATCAATGTGTGGGTTTTCTTAACATTAAAGAAATTAATTTAATAATGAAATCTTCTGGTTGTAGAGTCATGGATCCAAGTCCTTTAGTTGGGAGTGGCACAAATAGTTAAGTAGTACTCTCTCAATGATCAATCATATAACTTTTCTGGTTTTAAGATAACATTTTCAATATCATGGATGCTTTTTCCATTTAAGTGTTCGCTAGGACAGTCATGACTGTAACCTGTACCATCACTGATTGTTGACACTGTGTAAGATGCACTTCGAAGAGCATCTGTATGGGAAAAGCTGTTTCCAAATTGGATTTTATATTGATTCCAATTTCTTTTCAGAATTGCTTGAACCTGTCAATCAAAAAGAAACAGAAAGGACAAGAGCAATCCATTATCTGAAATAAATATACTGTATTTAAAAGTGCAATAAAATAATTTATGTAAAACTTAAAAGTACTGATGTTAATTTGTGAATAATATTGCTTTATATTCTTAATTTAAAGAATTGGTAACATTAGGAAGTTTATATTTAGGAAATTTGTTGAATTATTCTTTACTCTTAGATCCCATTAGTATTTTTATGTCTTATCTGTGAAGCTTTAATAACACATATGAATGTATTATTGTCAAATAAGTAGTTAATCCAGACCTCCATTTGCAAGCTTTTATGTTTAACAGTTAGTTTTACATCAGTATCTTAATAATAAAATGAGAAGACAGTTAGTGAACGTTCAAAGGGAGAAAGAAAAGAGATAAAAGAAACAGAATTTAGGAATATAGGACTATAAATTTCATCATTAACAGCAGCAACTTTCTTTAAAAAAAAAAAAAGATTTTATTTATTTATTTGACAGAGAGAAACACAGTGAGAGAGGGAACACAAGGAGGGGGAGTGAGAGAGGGAGAGGCAGGCCTCCCACCCCAAGCAGGGAGCCCGATGTGGGGCTTGATCCCCCGGGTCTCCAGGATCATGACCTGAGCTGAAGGCAGTCGCTTATCCAACTGAGCCACCCAGGCATCCCAACAGCAGCAACTTCTTTCTATTGCATGATTAATCATGTGCTAGGTACTGTGCTACATTGTGGGGGGAAAAAAGTTAGGGTTTTGTCCTCCATGAGCTTACTACCCAGAGGAAAGAAAGTGTTGAATAGGTAATTACAAATGAGATAAGCATTGTGAAAAAGTTTAAGAATGTCACCACTTCCCTTTTTTGATTGTTTGGATCCCCCTCTGGGTGAATTTGATAATTAATGACTTCCTTCTTCTCTAGGGCTAGAGATCACATCTGGTAGGCCATGTAACTTTGGTTTTAATTGAACATGAGACACTAAGGTGATTTTCTTCATATTGAGTCAGTAAGTGGAAATGAGAATATTCAAATACATCTCCCACTTGGTAACCTGGTTATTTCCAGGTGTCTGATGACTAGGGAGACCAGTGTGGGTCTGTCTGCTCCTACTTTACCAGTATAGTAGCCACATCCCTGTGACCTAAGCTTGGTCTGTCCAAAACATCTCTAGCTTTGAATTGTCTTCTGCAAGCTCTCTACTGCTCTTTGACGCTAGGATGCCTTCCTTAGAGGCAATCTGAACATCACCAAAAGCAATTTTCTAGTAATACAGGTACTAGAAAGATACTCATGCAATAACTGTTTACCTTGCTAGGAATTGTATAGAATTCCTCAACTTTTGATTCACTGTATTCATGTGTAAAAATTAATATTAAACTCTGAAATAAGGCTGGTTTATCTGTCTACATTCTTTTGTTTAATAGATCTAGAACAATTCTCCAAATTATAAATAACCTATTAGTAATAGGTATTCCCAGGAGCTCTTTTAATGAGAGGACTCTGTGGGATACTTAAAAGTCCTTTTAGATAGTCTCCTGTATTTTGTCACTTAAAATGAACACAGAGTTTTACCATGTCACTTTTTGTTTTAGCATGTAGAAAAATGGAAGACACAAACACAAAGTCAATGGGTTGCTTTAGTTAGAATTCAGAATGAGTTATTAGAATTTCATATATTAATTATGTAATTAGAAACACAATAAATGTGTTTTAAAAGTTGTATTTTGGGGCGCCTGGGTGGCTCAGTTGGTTAAGCGACTGCCTTCAGCTCAGGTCATGATCCTGGACACCTGGGATTGAGCCCCTTCCTGCTTGACAGGAAGCCTGCTTCTCCCTCTCTCACTCCCCCTGCTTGTGCTTCCTCTCTGGCTGTGTTTTTCTCTGTCAAATAAATAAAATCTTAAAAATAAATAAAATAAAAAATAAATAAAAGTTATATTTTTATGAAATTCAGAACTTCAGGACTTTCAAGTTTATTTATATATATATAAACTGTATCTGAAGGAAATAATTTACATTCTTGTAAATTTTCTTTGAAATAAAAGCATTTATAGGACAACTAATACATTTATCTTGTAAGAAAAACTATATACTACTACTCCCTCATGGTTTAATAATGTGTTTCTTAATTCTCCAATTAGCATGTTTAAATTAAAGTAATTTAGGGGTGCTGGGTGGCTCAATCATTAAGCATCTGCCTTCGGCTCAGGTCATGATCCCAGGGTCCCACGATCAAGTCTTGAATCCAGTTCCCTGCTGGGCAGGAAGCCTGCTTCTCCCTCTCTCACTCCCCCAGCTTGTGTTCCCTCTCTAGCTGTGTTTCTCTCTGTCAAATAAATAAATAAAATCTTTAAAAAAATTAAAGTAATTTAAAATAATATCTGCATATGTAATATCTTCATGAGTATAAGCAAATGACAAGTGGAATGGCTTTAGAGTATGTTTTTTAAATAAATATTCAAAGATTTACAACAAAAATGACTTTTGGCCAATTATTTAGATATTTCGAATGGGAATTGTTTTTGATCCTGATTTCATTTCTCCTCACTTTGTTACTAAATGATGGACTGACTGAATACACTTACTATATGGTTTCCGCTTGAAAGGAAATGGAATGGAACTTTATACAAAAAATTCTACATAAATGTTGAGAAGCAACTGACAAGAAGAAATATATTAGCTGTGAATATAAGAATTATGTTCCTAAAAATGAAAGCTGTAACTCAATTTCAACAGTCAAAATGACTTTTGAAATATCTGACTTCTCTTGAAACATCTGTTTTGATTATAGTCATCCTCCTATTTCTTCCTTACAACCAAATCATCAGAAAACCCATGGAAGTTCAGTTTCTTGAACTGTGGGACTTATTTACTGAAGTTAAAAATGAACCTAATTAAAGACCCATGGGCTTAATAGGCATCTGTTTGTTTATATTATTCTCTATAAGGATTTGTTGTTCACTAGAACATTAAAGTGGCCACTCTTAATACACTTCTAATGAGAAATCTTGGGAAAGATAACAAGGAAAATTGCTATTGGAAGAGAAGATAGCCTCATGTTATTAAAGATATGGAAATTTTTTTCCGTTGTTTTACACATGAGTGTTATACAAATAGTAAGGCCAACTCTTTTTAGAATGTAACATTACAACTTTATATGCCTATTAGCACGTTGATAAGGAATGAACTTTATATTCCTTAACCTAAGTTAATTAAAAAATAGTTAATAGAGCTTCATATAAAAATGTTACCTAGTTCTCATTATAGAATATAGGTTTGGTTATTCTCAATAAATCTATTCATTCACTTCATAAAAGTACCTTCCTACGGTGTTGTTAGATTTACCCCTGAGGCTAGGAGGACCTTTCCAATAATAGATCTCCAGTTAATGCTAACAGTCCACATTTTTGGCTGAGTGGACTAGAAATGAGATGAATGTTGCCTGAGCATTTGTCATGCCACTATTATTTAACTAGTAAGAAATGTAAATAGGAAATATTTTGGCTAAAAAAATAAAATGTGACAGTCAAAAAAAAAGAACAAAGAAGAAGAAGAAGAAAAAAAGGGGTAGAGACTAAGTTAAAGGGAAGCTACTTGACCTCCCATGGAAAACAAGGAGGAAACGTCAGCCTGAGCAAATGATTTTAAGAACAACATGACATAGTTGGAACCACACAAAATGAATCTGGCAGCTGTGTCTTCATGTTATGAGAGTGGGAAGAGAAGCAAAGAGACAAAAAAGGAGGGATTATAGTATTTCTTAAGATGAGAAATGAGTCATCCACAAATAGGGACTGTATCTTGAGAGATGAAGGAAAGGGGATACATAATGGAGATGTTGTAAAGAACCAAAGGATTTGGCAACAACTAGGTTCAAAAGATTTTGTATTATTGGATTTTTTTTAGTGCCCAAATTTCCTCAATTTTAGGACATGGCAGAAGATCAAGGTCAGCATCTCTTTTGCTTACACAGAGAGAGTGCAACAAGAGTGTTAGGCGTTAGTTTAGATATTCCCTGGGCAACCTTTCCAAATAAAAAGTCCAATTTGAGATTGATTCCAATATGATTAATGCTCCCATTTGTACATGTATTTTTGAAAATGAGTGATTTAACAGATCTAATAAGGAATCTATCATATACTGGTAATCTACCAAGGGTGAGGTATGGTGCTAAAAGCTTTAGATTCCTAGCTTACACTAATCTTTGTGAGACTTGTGTAAGGAACTTGCTTTTATTTTCTTTTAATAAAAGTGGATATTGGGACTCCAGGAGGTTCAGAATACTGTCCAAAGTATTACAGCCAGGAACAAAGTGGCATCTTTGGGGTTTGAATGCATTTCTGTGTCTGTGCTTTTATTCGACACTGCTTCCTATCACAAAATATTTTACTAGTGATTGTGATTTGTACATTTAGAAATTACCCTTTATAAAAATGAAAAATTTCTATAGGTGGAGAGGTATATTTTTCATATGATATGCATGTTCTTTGGCATGTTTATTTCTCTCTCATCTGTATTAACTGTAAAATCCTATATAGGATTGTCTAATTGAGCAAATAGGATTGTCTAATTGAGCTCATGCAATCATAAATTTATAGAAGTACATAATAAATGCTATTTGAATTTTATCAAAACAAGCAATTTTTCTATTCTTCCTTCCTTCCACATTGCATTTTGCGTCTATACTTCTCATTGACTTCAGAAAAAGTCCCTCTTGTCCACTGCATAGCAGAAGAATCATAGAAGTCCCACTTAAAGACATGAAATATATCCTACTATGTTTGACAGTTCTGTACTCCATTATAAATAAATAGATGAAATAAAAAAAATTTAAAAATCAGTTCAATAAAATCAAACATGAAATTTCATTTTATTCTAAGAGAAAGTAAACTATTATAAAGCAAAGGAAAGCAATATTTTATAATTTTTCATGACAGGTACATGATTTCCACTGTTGATTTATTTTTTTAGGAATAGTTCTTATAAAGTTACACCTACTGGTTCATATGTTTCCCATCTGAAGCTTTGTGATAAGCTTCACAGTTACCAAGTATTTGAGTCTCACTCAGTTGCTGTCTAGATTTTTAAACTTTGTTGAATTTTCCAAAATCCTCCAACAGGTTAAAATTTGCCAAATAGAGTAAAAACAGAAGAAGAGCTAAATCAGTATAGGTCAAACCACTGAGCTATAACACTATTCATATGCATAAAAAATAAGGTACCAGTTTCTAAAACACCTGAAACTTTCTACTTTGGAAAGCCTTTGATAAAAATTTTGAAATATCCAAGAGCACATTGCCATGTTACAAATTACAGCATTCTGTTCTCTTGAGTTTTCTAATGGACTGCATGTCCTCCCTGTATAACTGAGAGTTTCATTTAAAAAAAATCTTTTGTAACCACCATCAAACTGTTTTCCAAAACCACATTGTAAGGTAGGCAAAACAAAAAACAGACAAGGGAGGAAAATGAAAATAAGCCAATTCTATTTCCTCTCAGAGTGTATGTTTTATGAGGTTAAGGTTTGCCTAGCACACTGTAGGTAGGATAAAGGCCAGACTTAATAGGATTAGTGCAAAAAGTTGGTCAAAGACTACAGCACTAAAAGTCATTGATGGACTATTTCAGAGTGATGCTGGTTTTGCCCTACTCTTGAACTCCAGTATGACCCAAGCTCTTGGGAAGAAGAGTTGAATCCATGAACAGAGATTCTATGTTTTTTTTCCTCATCAAAATGAAAGTTGGAGTAGTTCCTAGGGAATATAAAATTGTCTTTCTTTTTAAGAAAAAGATATATTGCAAATATAAAGTGGTAAAAGGAATAAAAATGATCACCATACCTCTCCATTAAAGAAACAGAAAATTGTAGAAACCAAAAGACCCTGTAAAAGAAAAATAGAATTTTCTTATTCCAAATGGAAAAGATACATTATTTGTAAGCAACTTGCTACATACATATCTAAACCAAAGCTATATGCAATTTAATACCAAATTTCACAAGCTGCCTTCCTGATTCAAGAGTACCATACCTGATAGTGCATAAGGATGTGCATGATGTAGTCATATACCTCCTCTGCAATCCTTCCTTCAGGTCTCCATGGAATCAGCACAAATTCAATGCCAAGTAATGGCACCAGGATAAGTGTAGCTCTCACAGCTTTCATGTAGAGATTGGATTCCGCTTGGTGAGTAACTTTTAATTTGGTAATGAGAACACGTACAATATTTAATAGAAAAAAAAGATTCACCTAAGAAAAATAAAATGGCATATTGAAAATTATTTCATATTTAATATTAAGTATTTTTGAAAGTCTTTGATTTTATGTCATAGATTATTTTTAATGTACAAGAGTATGTTCTACTGCAGAGAATATATGCCTAATATGTTAATTTGTGTTTCTAGAATTGTGATTTACTAATTTAACAATCACGTCAATGTTAATGGGCTTAGGTTTGAGAAAAATAGAATTATGGTGGAATTATTGTGGAACACATTCAGTTAAGGAACACCTGGAGTGTTTTTCTCTGCTCATTTTCTTATGCAGTTTTTTTTTAATTTTGCAATGATCCAAAAACTAAGTCTTTTGAACATTTTCAGTTCAAACAAAGGGAAAGAATTGTATATAACAAATGCTATTTTTTTAAGTGTCTCCTCTGCATCACTGTCCATACTAGTACTTTCCAAATACATATCCTACCATAATAATCATTTTCATTTTTTGGTTTCTCTTTCCTGTGTTTCTTTTTGAAACAGTAATCCTCACAACTCTCCAAGATAGTACTGTAAGCTTCTTTATCATTCTAAGGAAGCCGAGCACACACTTAATCCACTGATGTTCAACCTAGACATCCCAGAGTTAAAACAATTTTGACATCCCACAGGTACTTCTGTGAATTACATTTTTAATTACATTTACTGTGTGTTAAAAACTTTCCCCAAGTGGGGCTCCTGGGTGGCTCAGTTGGTTAAGCAACTGTCTTTGGCTCAGGTCATGATCCGGAGTCCCAGGATTGAGCCCCACATCAGGCTCCCTGCTCGGCAGGAGGCCTGCTTCTCCCTCTCTCACTCCCCCTGCTTCTGTTCTCTAGCTGTGTTTCTCTCTGTCAAATAAAAAAATAAAAATAAAAAAAATAAAGCTTTCCCCAAGAGAAATTATTCTCTTTGAAAGGGAGATATAAAACTTCAAAGTTATGGTGCGGATAACTCAGTTACTCAGGAAACAGAATTCTGCTTTAAAACCTCTCTCTCTCTCACTTTGAATATCACTGTCTTATCTTCATCCAAGTCAATGTCTTTTATGCTTGTCTATTTTTTCTGTGCCCATATTTTGCACCTTCTTATAAGATTATGGATATTAACTCCAGAAGAGCCCCTTAGGGCTCTTACATTATTATGCTATATTCTCTTTCCTTTTTCTTCACCCTGACTTCTAGCATCTGTGCTTTAATAATCTAAAACTTTTAAACTACATGTTGATAAGTATTATATCTGCTTACCTTAATAAATTGGAATAATAATGATAGCACCTCATTCAATATAGAAAACAATGAATAAATAACATACATATGCTGATTTAAGGCACATATTATGAAAATAACTGGGCATTAAAATATTCCACTGCTATTCTTAGAGAATCTAATGGAACATATGCTCCCAAGTTCACTACAATCCCAATGGAAACACATCTATGAAAAGTAACATCGTTATAGACACAAGAATGTCTCTGCTAAAGACAAAAGCAGAATAAGCCATTTCAACAGGTGTCAGAATGAAACACCACAAATCAACACATCAGCTGTTATTCCACTCGTGCTATTATATTCCCTTCTTAAGCACTCATGGCTGTTTCAAAGTTTTGACTAAATGGTAATTACTACCAGCCCATGGAAGAAAATATAATAATGCCCTTTTATCTGCTTATAAATTTAGAATATATGATATTTTGTAATCCTTACATGCAAAAAACATAAATTATAAAATCAGTAGAAATGTTGCAATCTATATGCTCATTCTATGAAAATCTCTAAATGCAAAGTGTTTTTCCAAAATGGCAAATATGATGTTAAAATATGAAACTAGAAACTAGAAAGTCATCCTATTTTGTTTTCTGCAAATACTTCCATTTATTTTGAATAGGCATAGAATAAGAATTTTGAATTTCAGATGAACTGTATCTGAATCTCATCTATCTTAGAGCAAAACTAGTTAAGGGGAAGAAAAGAACCTGTTTTTACTCTAATACTCATAAAGATCACTAACTGGTAGGCACACCAGGACATTTTCATATCATGATACCACACTCAGGTCATGAAATGAAGCAGTGTACCTCAGGAGGACCTGCAGGAGGACCCCTAGAAGCCATTCCCAGGAGGACCTGTGACTGCAGGAGGACCCCTAGAAGCCATTCCCAGACTAACACAGCCGGGAATCACTTACCCATGCACCAAACTTACTTAAAAATCCCTCACTAAACACAAATTAAATGTATCCTCTCTCAATTTCCCTTTGGCAAGATCTCAAAAGTGCTGTAGCCACTCAGATAACACCCTGCTCAAGAGGAAATGTGACAGGGGAAGTCTGAGTGGAAAGAAACTGATTGAGGCTGAAATATTTTATTTATAAAAGTTGTACCTAAGCATGTGACCATATAAACAATTGCTAAGGCCCCTCCCAAAGACCTTGGAATTGGCCAGAACCAGTGAAGGGCCCTAGAACCTAAACAAAGACAGAACAATTTATTGTGTTAGAAAAATAGGCCCCTGCTCTTTTTTTAAGCCAAGAAAATGGAAAATGTTCTATGCAAATAATGTAGATTCTCACTTTCTTAGAGAGCAGCTTGATGGGTTATATTTCTATGTGGTACTCTACCCTTAACTGCTCCATCTACTCTTCCCTTCCAAAATTAATGTGGAGGGGCTTTTCCATGGATTATGTTAGTTGCAATTACATTTTTCATTTTCTAGGTGCTTTTACTTAATTTCCTGAACCTCTCTAATTTAGGCATTTGAATTACCCCTCTGAAGAATCAGTCAGATCTCTTGTAATGAAATTTTGCCTTATATTTGTTCTGTAAGCTCCTGGGTGGCCCAAACAATGTATCATTTCTTTGAACAGTCCTCAGAGAAGAATCATGGTATCATGTAGAAATTACAAGAAACCTTTTAAAACAACTTTTTGGGAGAGTTTATTATATTCTAAGCACTGTATTGACAAGATGCATCTCATTTAATCCTTACAATACCATGTGAGGTATCTATTCTTATTATTCTCTAATCACAGAGGAGACAACAAAGGCACTGAGAGGTTAAATACAATGAAGTTAAATACACTGAGAGGTTTATACATATAAATGCCAGGCTAAGTCCTTTATAGTTATTAACTCATTGGACTCCTTTTTTAAAATGTGAATTGTGTAAGACTGATGAATCACAGATCAGTACTCCTGAAACAAATAGTACATTGTATGTTAATTTTAAAAAAGATTAAAAATCACTATTATTATCTTCTTTGTTTTACCAATGAGGCACTTGAAACGCAGAGTGATTAGTTTAATTGCTTAAGGTCATACTGCAAGTAAAATGTTGAAAAAAGTGTTCAAGCCCAGGCCTTCAGCCTCCAGAAGCTTCTCTCTTAATTGTGACATGCTTTTGAGAATGGCTTGAATGATATTCTAACATAATCGGATGCTAAACTGCAACTAGCAAATACAGTAAAATAATAAAAGAATCTTTGTCTAGAAAAAAAAATATTTGAAAACGAGGATTAAGAAGTTCTGAATTTTAAATGAGAAACACAATACCTTTATCTTTTTCTATATAATTGAATATGAGCTGTAAATATAATCTCAGACATTAATTGTATTCTGGTCTCTAATGCTCTATGGAAAAAAGCGTGTTAGTGTGGATGACTTTATTTCCCCCATTGAAACAACGTAATAAAAGCCCGGAATGTGACTTCTGTTTCCTTGTAACCACCCTTTAAAATGTCCGATGGGTGTATTTGTATTAAGTGATGATCATTATAATAATGAAACAATACTTTCTTTTTCCAAATTAAAGCCTTTTTTAAATTGGAATGTTACTCTTATTACCAACATAGGTGTGTACTTTTTCCCATTTGCCTTTCCCCTCTCACTGAATCTATCCTCTGCCCTTCTCTGGTCTGCTCTGTGTCCCAGGAAAATCTGAGGCACCTTGAAGGGCTGCACCCCTGCCAGGCTTCTTGCTCTCTGACATTTGCTGCGTTTGGCCAAAAGGAAAAACCAAATAATCAGGGCATGGGAAGAGAGAAGTTTGAGTACTTCTTCCTCATCTTCCCTGCAAGGCTGTGGTCTGGGCAGTGGTTGTGCTCCTCAACCCAGGGCCAGACCTTCTGCTGGGCCATACCTCCCAGCATCAGCCCAAATCCCGCAACACTGTTCTGTCCTCTCTTAGGTCTAAAACCATTAACAGCTTCCCACTGCAGGTCCCTGCTGCCTGGCCATTCCTTATGGATTTGCTCCTTCCCTCTTCCTGGCAACACTTTAAAATAAAAACATCTTTATTAAACTCTCTTCAATTAAACACTGCAACACATCATTTATGTGCAGCAGGATCCTGAAAGATACCATAGGCCAAATGATTCAGGAAATAAAGTTGAAATATGAACAATGATGAAATAAGGAAAATTTTCATTACATACCAATAAGGCAGCACAGATTGGACCATGGATAATGTAGAGGAGATGGGTATCAGAACTGATCCAGCAGCTTGGGGGAAAAAAAATAACCAGCAAAATTATGTTGAAGATTTCAATTTTATTTAGTTTCAATAGAAATCAGAAAGAGAGATTATCTTACTTGTCATTGTAATACAAGCTTCTCGCAACAGCATGTATACAAGCAGGGATCAATGGAAAACCTATAAATATCAAACAAAAAGGAAATTAACAGACAACTTTCTCTGTAGATGGAATTCCTATAATGTGGTCATAAAATATGAAACTCAGAGGTATTCTGGGAGCAAAAATAATTGGTCACTATATGTTTAAGGAGTAAATATTATCTGTATCGTCAAGCAGTAAATATGGCAAATATTAGGTATTTATATATGCAGGTTTGTGTGTCCGTGTGTGTGTTTTCTTCTAGTAGAAGTCATTTTGAATCAGTGGCTTTCAGAGCCTAAGTCTCTAAATGTACTGCCTAAGCCCCAAGGCTTAGAAGAAGTCATATATTTTTTCTTTTTCTTTTTTTTTTTTTTTAAAGATTTTATATATTTGACAGAGAGAAACACAGCCAGAGAGGGAACACAAGCAGGGGGAGCGAGAGAGGGAGAAGCAGGCTTCCCGCCGAGCAGGGAGCCCGATGTGGGACTCGATCCCAGGTCTCCGGGATCACGACCTGAGCCGAAGGCAGTCGCCCAACCAACTGAGCCACCCAGGCGCCCCATCATATATTTTTTCTATGATATAGAATTGGCCAATATTTATTCAATAGATGGCCTGATGTAGGAAGAAGTACAGACTGATCAAGTGAAAAAAAAAAGAGAGAGATGGTTTATATACTAGATGTTTTGCATGTTTTTAGTATTCTAAATCAGACCTTTCCTACATGAAATGAATGTTTTATAAAGATAACCTATACTAAATATACTGAATATACTAAGGAGTGTGTGTGTGCACATGCACGTGCACACATACCTTTATATATCTGATCTATTGTCTGACTGGATAGATGGGTAGATTGATATATGATAGATAAATATAATTTCAGTTATGTATCTGGGAACTAGTCTAATTGAATTCATTTTCAGCATTTTATATTTTAAATTATTCTAATTGTTTTTAAAAATATGCTAGTGGCACAAATCAAGAAAGAGATTTTAATGAAAGCGAATAAACTAATGATTACCAGAGAGGAGGTGGGTGGGGGTGTGTGTGAAATAGCTGAGGGGGACCAAGGCGTGCACTTGCTGTGATGAGCACAGGGTGTGATGTACAGAAGTGCTGAATCACTGTAGTGCACACCTGAAACTAATATAATGCTGTACGTTAACTAACTGGAATTAAAATTAAAACTGAAAAAAAAAAACAGAAAAAAAAAAAGAGAAGAAGCCTGATCCCTCTATTTTTAAGATCAAAGGATTATTTTTTTAAAAAACAAAGTTTTTTTGAGTGGAATTTCAAAGCTGGCTAAGCCCAATGCCCTCATTTTGCACAAAAGAAAAAGGAGAGTTGAACAATATGAAGTCTAGATCCCTAATTCATGATTCTAATTCTCTCATGTTAGCCACTGCATACTTAGCCAAGATACACATTGGAATATTAAATAGAAAAAAACCCCAACAACTTTGTATTATTGACCTGTGACTACTGAACACAATGAGTCAGTGGTTCTTTGTTTAAATATTTCAATTTACAGCAATAAGGAAAGGTTAATCACCTGATGTTATTTAAGAATGATTGATAGTAAGTATATTTTTATTACAAGGAGCTCTGCATCCTCTAAGAGCTTTCTTAAAAGGTGAGTCAGCAGACATGCCTAATGGCACTTACCCCAGCCAAGAAAATAATACCATATCAAGTGTTGCTTCTCTGCAAACACAGCCACCACAATGAGTGTGTGTAGGTAAATGCCTTCACAAAGCATCCAAAAGTAGTTACAGCCCATTAGGTAAAGATGAATGAACTGAGACACTTTACAACTAATCTGTGAGAAAAAAAAGAAAGTTATCAATAGTTGTTTATGAATTCACATGTAAAGCAATGGTCTAGTTTAGGTTAGTTATATAAGAAACATTGAATTTTCTCTCCTCTGTACGAAATCTTATATATTAATGATTCAGATTTGTAAAATGCCAGTTTTTATCCTGATCTAATGGTTCCTCTAAAGTTTTTAATCACTGACTCTAAAGATTTATAATGGTATACCTCCCAGGAAATGTGTAAATTCCAAATTTATTACAGTTTGTCAAATACATTTTTTGATAAAAAATGGTCAATAATTGAAAGTCTTGCATGTTATTGCTACCAATGCAATTACTTAATAAATAATAATCTAATGGGCCCACATTTTATATAATTCAAATAGGAGATTGAGGATTTCATGTAAGTAAAAAGAAGAAAAAGTTATGGTTTCCTTCCTCTTTTTCCTGAGATCTCCACTTTCTCTTCTCTGTTCTTAAAAAGATTAGAAGAGGAATGTTCAAATACAGGGTAAAGTAAATCTGAAGGAGTAAGAGATATATTTTACTTCCTTAGAAAGAAAAATATATTTAAAACTCTCTCAGAAATATATGGCCAATTACTCCCAATGGCTCCCAATTTCTAGTCTAGTTAATAAATATTTAGTGGCAATTATTATTTTTGAAATACATACTTTTTTCACTAAAAAAATTGGGAGATACACTAGAAAATAAATATTGGGTTCTCATAGAATAGTAATCATGACCTGTGCATATTAGTTAACTTAAAATATTTTTAATATGTTATTTCATTTAATCTTTAATTCTGTGTGACATAATTTATCATCACATATTTTACAGATAGAAAACTGAGTATGGAGAAGTTAAGTGATTTGTTAATATTTATACAACATCAATCAAAGCTATACCCTGAATACAAGTCTTGTAATTCCAATTTTGTTTTCATGGTTATACACAATGCCTTCTCCCCATAGGACATTTATAAAACCAATTCTTCTAGTAAATACTTTTGGCAGAATGAATAACATTAAACTTTAAATAAAGTATCTTGATGTCAAACAGCATGTTATATTAACAAAGTCTTTTCAAGGGTGAAAATGAGTTATTCAACTATATTATATAGAAATGACAAACTTCAGCTTCAAATTTTTATCTGTTACATAGACATGCATATCTAAGTGGGCTTCTTCCTCCTGATTTCACTTTAAAAATTTATCTAAAAACCACTATGATAAAAAGAACTTAAAACATGCTTCAGAAAAGTATTTTTATGAAGGGCATTGCTAATATAAACAAACAATAGATTTTCCAAGATTAATTACACCTTGCAATTTGTACGTTAGACACGATATCCTTATATCTAAGTGTAAGCCTTAAAACCTCTTGCCCTGCAGCTTCATGACAAAACCTCTAATCTCTTTGCTTTAGAGAAAGTCACTCTAAAGTGGGAGGTCATTGGCCAGTTTTTGTTTTGTTTTGTTTATGTTGCTAATTCTATCCCAGTGTGTTTCCTCACCTAGTGACATTAGAGTGGAACATACACAAGATTAAGCAATCCGGATGCACATGTGCAAACAATGCAGGAAATTTAAGGGTTTTGGAAATTACCCTAAAACACATAGGAAAGTATTGTTTATTGACCCACTGAGTGAAAATTCCTTCCCTTCCGTGATTTCATTAACTAGATAACTCAATTTTTTAAAAAACTACTTTATGCACAACATATATATACACTTTTCCACAAATCCATATCCAAAACTGTAGTATGGATACTAAATACTATGAAAGCAGATAATTTTAAACACTTGAAAATATGTTTGTTATTTATGGAGATACTTTAAATTAGCTCACATATGCATATAGTTTGCATAAAATATATACACTTACATAAGTAAGTTTAGTTTATGTTTTAAAATATGGCTTTTATATTATGACAGTCTCTGTGCTTATTTTTATGTATCTTTTGATAGTCATCCTAAAAACCGTGCTTCCAGAGACATACCTCAAAATACAGAGAAAAAACTATGTGAGATCACCAGGGATGAAGGGTAGGGGAGCAGGAAATGGGCAAATTGGGTAAAGCGGAGTGGGAGATACAGTCTTCCAGTTATGGAATGAATAAAAAATGGGAATGAAAGGTACAGTATAGAAAATGTAGCCAATGGTATTGTAATAGTGATGTATAGTGATGAATAGTACCTACCTATACTCGTGGTGAGCATAGTATACAGAGCTGTTGAATCACTATGTTATGCACCTGAAACTATGTAACATTGTGTGTCAACTATACGTCAGTAAAAAAAAAAAAAAAAAATTAAAGAAAAACAAATTGTGCTTCCAAAGGAATTTTAAGGAAAAAATTTATAAATATGTGCTGAGATAC
Source organism: Spilogale gracilis (assembly GCA_004023965.1). NCBI lineage: Eukaryota > Metazoa > Chordata > Mammalia > Carnivora > Mephitidae > Spilogale > Spilogale gracilis. The sequence continues at coordinate 86,362 of PITA01000884.1, forward strand.
CCAGGACCTGGTAGAGTCCTTTTAAAAGTTTCATGATAAGAAATCTGAATCTTAACTTTACATAGGGGATATACAATTCATTTTCCCCTGATTTTATTAACTATTTAAAGTTACCTGATCCCAAATATATAATTTAATTCAATTTTTTCTATTTTCATATCTTGTGTTTTCTAACTATACCTGTAGTTAGTTGCTTTGATTGATTTTTTAAATTGTTGAGTAAACGTTACATGGTCATAAACTCTTATAGGACTCTAGCCATAAAATGAGGTAAAGATATGTATAACAAATATAAATAATTGAAGCAAAGAAATATATTCCTCCTTTGAAATTTAACCATTATTACTTGGGAAAAGTGAGATGTATTTACTTTATAGATTGAAATATAGATACATATACTGTCTAGGTGCCAGAACTTAAAATATATTTATGGGTACTTTTACACATTTACATATATCGTGACCCCTACCCACTACCCCCTTCTACTACCTTTCACATTTCTTTCCCTCTAATCTCTCGAGCCTAAGGGCACAACCTCATTTTACTTACAGGATTTGTGGCCACTAAAGCCTGGTTGTTGGCCACTGCAGTGAGATGAATGATTGTTACAATAGAGTTACAAACAAAAGAGAAAAATAGATTTTTGTGCAAGGTAATCCTTTGGCAGCTTAGGCTCCTAAAAGGCAAGAGAAAGCAAATATTTTATTTTTATTAACAACCATTCAAATAAGATACATTCACAATTCACTGTAATTGCCCCAATTCTGGAAGAATTCTTTTTTTTTTCTTAAAGATTGACTCACAATAAAATCTTAATTAGGGAAAACCTATAATTTCTTAAAAGAGACAAATGAGTTGTTTCAGTGCAGGTAGACACTCATAAGAATAGAAATTTGCCCATAGAAGTCTTTGACATAAATTTCTTCTGTGAATCTCTCAACATGATTAATATTTTAATTTATTCTAAAAATTTAGAAACAGGTTCAGTGAAGTTAATTGATCAAAAAATCCTGCAGCTAATTAGTTTGAAAACTTTTGTCTGTCAGAATCTTACACATATAATGCTCTTTTCATTATACCACATAGGTTGATCTGTTTATAAAGCCTATTTATGATTGTTTATAGTTACTCTATTTATAGAGCCTCTGTGTGGTAGTTGTGATTATGGAGACCAACCATGAAAAGATAACATTGTATTCAGAATAGATTAACAGATAAAAGTATAGACTTAGCAATCACTGATGTTTGTTCAGCTTTACTGAATTTTTTTTTTCTAATTGGCCCAGCCATATGTAAGGTATAAAAATATTACCACCTTTGATTGGAGGTCATCCTGTATAAACCAAAATTAAAGAGCTGGCTATTTGGAATTAATATAGCAATAAATTTTAGGAAAAGTCATTATTATGACAAGTAATGCCATTCCTTGGATTGAATCCACATCTCCTCTACCAGACTGTCCGCATATGACTGCCTTACCTATGCTCAAACCAACTCAAGTTCTACCTCTTTCATGAAGCATTTATTTGAACTCTTATGGGTAAAGTTTTAAACTAATAGAAAGGAATCCATTTGAAACTGAATACTTATATCAAAACAAAACACATATGTAGGAAGACAGGAATGATTTCATTACAGAGACTTAAAAGTTCATTTTGTATTTTTACAAAATTCTGCAATTAATACGGTCAACCTAAATAATCCACCCTATTTGGCACAAACTAATGACTTCTGCTTTGGAAACTTTAAGGAAATTTTAGCTTCATTTTATCACTATATCACCTTATCCTAAATAAACCATGTGATTAGGATATTATAGTTAGATTGGGGTGCCAAGGTTTTCTATATTTAAAAATATAAAGTTTAAGCTATATTGTCTCCAAAATTTTTTCCAGCTATAGATCTGAGATTTCACATAGAGCTTTAGTATTTTAAAGGGTTTAGAAGTGAATTCAATCCAAGCTAGTATTTGCTGATTTTCAATACATGTCTTCCACAGAAGTGGGTGCTGTGAGAGAAACTATAAAAGACTTCATGATTAAGATAGCTCTTGGGTCAATCACTGAGCATAAGGCAGTCATAGAGGACAAGTGTGTGAAGTCCAGCTGGAGTCCTTCAAAATAGAAACAGTTCTGAATGCTGCTAGTATTTTTGTATTAGAGAATCTTTGATTTGACTTTGCAGTGTATGAGTGTAATGAGAGGTAGGTAGGGATTAAACAACAGAGTATAGAAGGTATTCTATAGAAAAGGAGAATCTTTGAAAGTTTTTTAACAGAGATGCTATCTGACATGTTTTCTATCAATGTCTAATGGTAAAAATGCTCAGATTTTTCTAGTGATGCATATTGTTTTTCTCTAAATGTATTCATTAATACATGTAATTTCATCAGGACAAATAAAATGCTGTCACTATTTAAGTAAAGTCAACATCAATACAAAATGGCTCTATTTTGATAAAATACTGCAGCAGTGAAGAGTGCTTTGTGTTCACTATGAGTAAAGAAAATTAATGAATGTGAGAAGAGGTCTAGAAAGAATATTCTTTTCAGATCATTTGTATCATGAATGGCTTATTTGTTTTTTGTTTTTGTAATTGATCACTGTTCTATGATGAACATTATGAACATACAAAGTTTGTCTACATGGTCTTATTTTAAAATGCTTTCCTTGAGCTTACCCTGTGTCTGTGGAGTGCCAATTATTGTTTAGGGAAAAACTGCCTACCCTGCAAATATACACTTTCTTTTCATAACAGAATTTAAATAACTCAGCTACTATCATGGGGAAAATAAAATTAAAAATGTTTTCCTTAGCTGGGCTATTTTGCCCTTTTCTGCTGAACACACTTATATTTAGGTCCATTGGTTAAGACATATATATAAACAACAAGATTTCATAGTTTTCAAATTGTGACCAAAATACTGGGAGGGTTTGCTTAGACAGCAAATAAGAAATGTTTGTAAAGAGTAAATTGGAATAAAAGAAAGCAAACACCTAAGAAAGCTTTTAAAAACGGTGGTCCGTGATAGAAGAGCCTAAAGATGAGCTAAGGAACACAAAATGAATAGCATTTATATAATGACTATTGGTATTTATAATATTCACTTTTGCAAAGATTAAAAATAAGTAAAATGAAATGCTAACTGTAGTTAGTTGAAAATAATTTTAATTTTTTGTGTACACTTAAACTTCCTTTTCTCCTCTATGATAGTATATATTTACGTTCCTCTTGGAATTCCCACTTTTATGATGACTCTACTCCCACCTCAATCTGGTTTGAAAGTTAAGGACTTAAAAATGAGCTGCTGGCATCCATGCTCTTCTAAAGATGGAGTTATTGTGAGTCCACTAGCAAAAAAAAAATTGCTTCTTACTCTGTGATAAATGGATATACTGCATTTCCTCTTTGAGTGCCAAAATAATGCCATTTGCAAAATTTTGATATAGTAAAATGAAATCTTATAAATAAAATAGTTAATAAAAAAACCAAACAAATACTTAAGAGGGCACATGAAATCATTTCAAAATAGAGACATAAAGTTTATTTTGAGTGTTTTATAAAATTAGCTAAACAATTTGGTCAACATAGATAATCCAACCTGTATAATTCAAACCAAACACTTGTACTTTAGAAACCTTGGTATCCAGTTTAACTTTTCATATTGCTGTGTTGAACTGAACCATTGCAAAATAAATTGAGTTGGTGTTGTGTAACTATGTCATGCTATCTATAATATTAGCCTATGGCTATTGTTTTAGTTTCTTCAATTTCTTCCTCTAGGTTCTGTGCAACTTAAAGGCAGACAGATGCTATCTGGCATATGTTTTCTATCAATGTCTAAGGGTAAAATGCTCAGATTTTTCTAGTGATGCATATTGTTTTTCTCTAAAGTTATTCATAAATACATGTAATTTCATCAGGACAAATAAAATCAATTGGTAAATGAAAACCAAAATATGTATTTGGTAAATACTTTGGTTTGTTTAAACAAAATCCTAAAAATATCCAGGTATTTTTTTTCAAAATTTGTTAACCTGAAACCAATTTCACCTACCCTAAGTTTTAAAATGTGCTTATTTTCCTCAAAATATTAAAACAATTGTTTCATACACTTGGAGAATGTTTTACAAAAAGCTCTCTGCTTTCTTTGTAAGTTATAATAGCCCTTTCTATCCAAGCATAACCACAGAATAGAAAATGTGGTTTGTGGGTTTGGATTGTTTCCATTTCATATTTTTACATATAATTATTTTAGAATACCATTTCAATAAGCAATTTGACAAACAGAGTGGCAGAGGCAGTTAATGTAAGCATGTCAGCAGTCCATGATTCTTCATGTGTACGGTATCTACACCTTTCAGTTCTTCTTTGGAACAGTTAGGAGTGGGTAACATCCAGTCCATAAGCGTCCTTCAAAGAGCCTTTTGAAACGGGCCTGAGACTGAATCTGAACTATGTTACCTTCTGACACTATGACTTTGGGCAAGTTATTTAAAAACTCTAATCCTTAGTTTCTGCATCTGTAAAATAGGGATAAAAAGAGTACTTCATAGGATTGGCTGTAAGGGGCTGTGAGATTAATCATGTCTAGTACTTAGCATAATATCTCACCTATGTTATCTATTTTTTTTTACATAGTTATCATATGGCTGATTCTTGTCAAGTTCTCTAAGGATTTTCTCTCAGAAATAATAAAATAGCATCAAGGTTCACCTTAGTAATCTAAAACTGCCCATATTTTAAATAGTACAATGAAGAAGTGAATTGCCATCTTTTTGTTACAAAACAAAAGAATTTAGCATTGGAAAGACTATTTCTTGTGATGAAGGGCCATAGATCAAACAATGTGAATTATTTCCCAAGAAATTTCATCCTTCCCAGAGTTGTCTTCAAATTACCACTTTCATTATCATACAAGCTCCAAATATTAAATACTTATTTATTTGAGAGAGACAGAGTAAGCTCATGTTGGGGGCGGGGGGGAGAGCAGAGAGAGACAGTCTCAAGCAGACTCCCCACTGAGCATGGAGCCTGGTGCAGGGCTCCGACTCACCATCCTGAGATCATGTCTTGAGCTGAGATCAAAAGTAGGATGGTTAACCAACTGTGCCACCCAGGTGTCCCATAGAGGTCCCAAGTATTATGCTGCTCCGTATTCAAAGTTCTGCCACAGTATGAACCAAATATTTGCCTCTGTTTCCCATTTGGATGAGAGGTAGAAATTTTCAAACTACTTCCACTCAATACTAATCCTGAGCAAAACCAGTAACAAAAAAGAGCAAATATAAGCAATATAAAAACTGCCCAGGCTACAAAGCACTGCTTTCTATGGTAGTGTATCTAATTTAATTTCCTAATGATTAGTTCTTTTCCCAAGAAAACACTAACCATGTATCTGGGAGGAAACTCATGCCAATTGGAACACTGCCAAAAAAGCAGGCAGAAAGCAATAAATAGTTTGGAAGGAAAAGCAGTACGGCTATCTTTTGTCTACTGAAGGGAACATTGAGTTGATGGGTTCACCTGGTTAGGTATGACCTAAAGCACATATAGACTCTATCACTAGCTCTCTGTGGAGGCTGCTGGTGATCCATTTGGTCAGATTAGAAGAAGTACAAGAGTGTTTCAATGAAGGTGATCAGTGAAAGTCCTTCTGGAGGAAAATGGTTGCTCTTGCTCCATCACACTCCCTTCTCCCTTGCCCCTGCCTTTCATGGCTCCTCATTTAACGTAACATATGAGTATGGGCTGTGTAAGGAACAGATGTGTACATTTTGTGTGGCCAAATGGTTTTCTCTCATGTGTGAGCTGCCCCATGCAAGAGCTCTTCCTGATCTTCTAATGGGCAGGAAACCAAGAGAAAAAATAGGCTTTCTGAATGCCTATGATTCTTAAAGTCCCCCAAATTTTAGAGATAAAATTCATCATAGTAGCTGCCACCATTTATTGAGCTTTTAGAATATCCCAGACACAGAGATAAGTACTTCACTTTCATTATGTTACATAATAACCCCTTGAAGTGTCATTATCCTTTAATAAAATGGAAGTAAATTGCTCCAGATTACAGTCCTATTAAGTCATTTGTTGAATCCGAATGTTGAATTTTAAGAAAATAAAATGTTTTTGTCTCTTTTAATATTCATTTAATCACTGTAACTTTATTGATGTATAAGTAATATATTGTGCACTATTTGTAGATCTTGAGGAAACACTTCTGAATAATATAGATCATGTGGCAGTAGAGGGTAAATACATAAATTATAGCACATACTTCCTGATGATGTTAGAAGCTTTTTAGAAATAAAAATAGGATTAAAAAATAAAGTTCGTGACCAGAGTGAGAAGATACTCAAGATAGAACTGAAACAGGAGAAGATAGGGGAGAAAAGCATTACAAGAAGATTAAGAAGTTACTCTAGGGGTGCCTGGGTGGCTCAGTTGGTTGAGTGACTGCCTTCAGCTCAGGTCATGATCCCAGAGACCCGGGATCGAGCCCTACATTGGGCTCCCTGTTCGATGGGAAGCCTGCTTCTCCCTCTCTCACTCCCCCTGCTTGTGTTCCCTCTCTCACTGTGTTTCTCTCTGTCAAATAAATAAATAAAATCTTTTTTAAAAAGTTACTCTAAGTCAAAGTTCAAAAAAAAAATAATAATTAAGCTTAGAGTTTTTACAGGGCACCAAAAACAATCTGAATAAAGCTATAGGCAAGACTTCATGTTAGATTTTTTTTTTCCTATTCTAAGATGAAGAAAATTAAAGAGCATAATTTACTAAAAGACTTTTTTGATTCTAAAGTTCATAACTCATTTCTGTTACATTTTAATGCTCTATTAGCATTAAATGTTAGCAGCATACTATCTAGTCATTTCCAGTTTTTGTTTTTCCTAACTACTAAAAAGATGCTACAGTTTGGAGAGTTTACTGTGGCTTTCTCCTATTATATAGTCATGTCTGTGGGTACAGTCTAGCAAAATAAACTATGCCCACAAGAGTAGAAAACCAAATTGGGAAGTATATTATGACTTTGAGGAGGGAAATGTTACATTATTTATGTTCTCTATTTCAAATCCTGAAGTTTTAAACCATTCGAATGACTATCGTTTTAACCTCAAGCAATGGATCATTTGTTTTCTTAAAAGGATTTGTCATTCTATTCCCATGAAAATGTAGTTATGCTTAAATAGTTTCAACTTGCTCAAGCAAAATAGATTATACTTAAAAAGAAGTTCCATATTTATCAAAAAGATTAACAGAAAGATGTGATATTTAACATTCAGTTATAGCTTTAAATAATGTGTGCTGTTTAAAATAAGTCCAAAATCTTTAATTTGGTTATTTACTTTATATTTCCATACCTGGGACTCTTCTCCATAAACCAACGATAGGAATTATATTATAATGGAACTGGTTTTTGTTAGAGTAAATCCATTAGTTCTTCTACTACTCTCCCCTTATTCAAATCTGATCCTCTAATGTGGAAATACAATGCTTTTATTATATAATTACAGTGAACATATTTAAAAAGCTTTCCAACCAAGACTTTTCAGTTCTTACCATGTTAGTTTGAGAGAGATGGATTTTTTTCAGCACATTGATCAGATTTATTAATTTGGAACTAGACTGGGTATGACCTAATAAAATATTACATGAAAAACTATGGTTAATTAACCAATTATCAATGTTAAGTTGAAGGAAGCCTGGGATGCTTAAAGCAGAATGAAATATGTCTTAGAATCATGCCATGAAACAAACTTATAATGCGTGAAACATACCAAAACTGAGAAAGCCAGGATGATCCTGGGTAGGCACTAAGAGCTATGTTATTCAGGGATCACTTGGTGACTATTTCTGAACTCAGTTATTGTCAAACCTCTGATGGGGCAGATTTGCTGGGTTCTCAACAACTTATGGAAGTGAACGTTCTAATTTTCTAAAACAAAAACATCAGGATATGGTCTATAAAGTAAGACTTTTTGTTCTCTATGTGCCTATGTAGGATTTCTTTAAATAGTTTGCTTTGCTTAAAATTGATTTGAAAACTGAATCATGAACAGTTTTTAGGAGAAAATGCATAGCTTAAAGAAGAAAACCATACTTTGTTCTAGTTCAAGAGATATATGAAGAAACTAGAATTGAGATAAGTGTTCACAATATTGCTTGGATATATTGAAATATGATCTAAGAAAAAAAGGTGAGATTGTATCACTTGTCCTGAAAAGCAGAAATATAAGCATTAAAGGGTTATTTTATTAAGGATGTTTAGTCTATCAACTGGAGAGATTTTTTGCTGGATTTTATTTAGAACTTTATCTCAACTACCTAGAAATGCATCATTGTCTATATAGTTGCAAATGTGCAACTTGGCTTTGAAATTACTTGGAATCGGTATCTGAAAGATGAGCAAAATTAAGATGTCAAAAAATAAAAAGAACCATTTTTTCCCCCATACAAGTCAGATGTTGTATGTGTTCTTTTATGTGCAAGAAGATGGAATCCTTTATCTGGGTTGAAAGTAAGAGCAAGATTTGCTATGCTCTCAAATTTTAAACAGTAATTAAAATATAATTTATAACTAAATCTGGTAAAGTTTATTTATTTTTTTATCTGAAGTGTTGTGCTTTGTTTTTATAAGGATCATTATGAGTAAGAGTCATTGCCTCTCAGGGCTTGGCAAATCCCAAAGCTGTGTTTCTTGGTTCCCCTCCCTTTCGGTTCTCTTTCTTTTTATCTCCCACTCTGACTCTTTCCTTTAATTGGCTCTAATATAAAACTGAAGTATATCTGGTAAATAGTGTTTTGAGTTCTCTGTTTCTAATTTAAAGCATGGATGAGTAGGAGACTTTTCTTTTCTCTGTCTAAATAAAAATAACAAACAGCACCCTAAATCAACTTTTTTGTTTGGTTCTTGGCTTTTATTAGGATGGGTCAGTAATCTGAATTAACAGACAAAAATGTTACCTCTACCGAAGACTAAGCAAGAATGACCGCAGTATGGGGAACGCAGTAAGAAGCAGAAAAGAGGTATCGGTAGATTTTTAGTACACGGTGATTTCATGTCAAACATCAGCTCCTATAGGATGTTTCCAGGTTGGTGGGAAGAAAGCTAAAATTTCCAGTGCACTTGACTATTCAAACATGCTTTATTAACCATTCAATTCAGTATTTTCTGAGACGACCTTCAATCTAGCTACAGAGTATCCTATATTGTTTTACACAGATTCTCCTACTGATTAGAATTTTAAGGAGTCTTCTAATGCCTTTCTTTGTTGATGGAGACAACAAAGGCCAGACAAACTCAAGGGACTTGTCCAAGGTCATAGATAAGTCATGGGAAAGTCAGTGTTAGAAATAAGTTTCCAAGTCACTTCATGTCTTTCATTCCTCAAAAATGTGTTAAGAGCCTACTATGAGCAAAGTCTTATGCTAAGCCCTGGAATGTGTTTTTAAAAAAAAAGCGGAGATGATTTGTGCTCTCATGGAACTAACTTTTTGATGTTCTTTCCATTACTTGTTGTTCAGGGGATGGTTGTTTACTAGTAGACAGTGGCTTTTACTGTTTGGGTAGATAGTTTTGACAAATACGTGTAGTAGAAATGTCTTAAAACCAAGGTTACAAATTCTTCGATATGTTTTCAAGTACTGAAAAAGCTCTAAATGGTATCTTGTGGGCAAAAAAAAATTTTCTTATTTTTGACTAATTTAATGAAGCATTTTTTTCTGATATAATTATATTACTAATTTGTATAAATTTTTTCATTCACTGTTTACTAATTTTTCTACATGAACACTATAACAATTTCTTTATAAATACGATACAAAACTAAAAATTGTGTTTTTTAATTTTGTTTTTAAAATGCCCACTGGTATCTTGTGCCTATCAAGGCTAAATGTTTATATAAAAATATTTTAATGGACTAATAAGAAAGAGTGATAACTATGCTAATAATAGACAATGTTTCCAAATTAGACATTCCACTTAACCCTGAATATACACTATCTTAGTCTTTATATCAAATCTATGATATAGACATCGATAGTATAAGATGTGAAATGGAGGATTACAGAAATGAAAGAACTTGCCACACAGCAGGGGAATGACAGAGGTGGTATCTGAGACCAAAGGTGCCTATCTAGAGAGCACTCACTGTGAGTCAGGATGTCTGGGCATATAAGAAGGTATTTTGATTGGTATACATGGGTCTTAACTTAAAGAGGGTTTTTCATGTTTTATATAAAGCCTTTGAATATGTTATAAAAATTAATTTGTAGTTTTACTTCTTTGTGTTCAAATGTTCTATTTTAAAAAGATAATTAAAGTCAAATAAAATTACTAACAAGCAGAAATAACACAGATTGGGAGGAAGTATGGATAACTTGGTTAACAACTTAGAACATGGGCGCCTGGGTGGCTCAGTGGGTTAAGGCCTCTGCCTTCAGCTCAGGTCATGATCTCAGGGTCCTGGGATCGAGGCCCACATCGGGCTCTCTGCTCAGCAGGGAGCCTGCTTCCTCCTCTCTCTCTGCCTGCCTTTCTGCCTACTTGTGATCTCAATCTCTGTCAGATAAATAAATAAAATCTTAAAAAAAAAAAAACAACTTAGAACATAAAGAAAGTTAAGTATTGGACTAGGTAATCTATTCATTCTACATTTCTCAAATTTATAATTTGTTTTTGATTAAAGAGTGAATTCTTTTTCCTAAGGTGAGAAATAGTAAAAATTTATAAATTTTCCCCAAGATTGTGAGATAGTATTTTTTTTTTTTAAAGATTTTATTTATTTGACAGAGAGAAACACAGCCAGAGAGGGAACACAAGCAGGGGGAGTGAGAGAGGGAGAAGCAGGCTTCCCGCAGAGCAGGGAGCCTGATGTGGGACTCGATCCCAGGTCTCCAGGATCATGACCTGAGCCAAAGGCAGTTGCTTAACCAACTGAGCCACCCAGGTGCCCCGTGAGATAGTATTAAACAACTCTTATTATTTCTACTTCATGCCATTAGGATAGAGGTTCATCTTTATATTTGGTCATAATTCTAAGAATTTTCATGTTAAAGAAAAGAAACTTAGCTAATATTAATTACATATAAATTCATTCTCTCAGTGTGTTTGTATGGTATGATATAGTTTGGTAGATATGTAATTTTCAAGAACTGAAAATCTGAGTTCTCAGAGTACAGCATAAGCTTACTGGCAATTAATTGCATTATTTAGTTCTAAGAGCCAAGAGAGTCATGTTTTCAAATTTAGACAGTTTGTATTTTTATTTTTATTTTTTTAAAGATTTTATTTATTTATTTGACACACACACACACACACACAGAAAATACAAGTAAGCAGAGTAGCAGGCAGAGGGAGAGGTAGAAGCAGACTCCCCACTTAGCAGGGAGCCCAAGGTGGGTTTGGATGCCAGGATCCCGGGATCAGGACCTGAGCCCAAGGCAGCTGCTTAACCGACTGAGCCACCCAGGCACCTCTAGACAGTCTGTATTTTTAAATTGCAAAGATTCTGTCTTCATGAATGAGAAAGAAGTGAACTATATCTTTGTGAAACTGTATAGTTATTTTATTATATTAAATAAGAATTTGAAATTTTAATTTTCATTTTGTGTTTTTAAAGTCATGAAATATTAACTAGTTTTCATTGCCTTATTTTACCAGGCATTTGTTAGCATCAACAACATTGCTTCACTTCAACAATTAGCATGAATTATATATCACTATGGATCAGAGGATTTTATTTAAAAATTACCACTTTTGATGCCTGGGTGGCTCAGTCTGGTAAGCATCTGCCTTTAGCTCAGGTCATGATTCCAGAGTCCTGCAGGCTCACTGCTCAATGGGAAGTCTGCTTCTCCCTCCCTTTCCCTCTCCCAGCGAGCTCATGCGCTAGCTCTCGCTCTCGCTCTCTCATTCTCTCTCTCAAATAAATAATTGAAATCTTTTTAAAAAGTAAAAAATAAATAAAAATTATATTATTCAAAACCATTTTGGAAAATGGTTTATTTTCTGTTTTTTAGAAGACATTTTCAATAAATTATGTAATCATAAAGTTTTTCCTACTCCAAAGACAGTATTCATTTAAAAAATCTTGTGTAAGGAGAGAATATATTGAAGAGTAAAGTCATAAACTTTTATTAAGCTATATATAAGCAACTAATATGACATAACTAATTATAAAGGTATTGACTGAGAACTAGCAATTTGTTTTGAGTCAGAACATTTGGTAACTTGTTGCAAAATATAGTATAGTAAATTTCATTCCCTAAGAAATGTTTTCCATATTTTAGGATAAAAACTCTTTAAAAAAATCTTTTCAACTGATTTTGATAAATTTTTACATGATTTACTAAAGAAAATATGTCAAATATAAAAGTGTGCACAAATGCCTAATTAGCTTTATTCAGAGGGGAGTTTTTTAAAGTCACATTCTAATGGTGCCTAGATAATATTATAAATCAAAAGTGCCATTAACAAGTATCTATGTGGGTTCCTCAAAGTAACTGATCTTGAAGATTTTTTAAAAGGCACAGGTTTCCAAAACAGCAGTTCTGATGCAATCTCTAGATCCTGTGGTTTTGAAGCCATGACAGACAATGGTTGGTTGGTTCATATATTATTCCATACACTCTGAACATTTGCTGGACTGTGGGGCCAAAAGCTGGTGCTCTAGTTACATATGTGTCTAACATCCAGCTGCCTGACAATTTCTGGGTTTGGATTATTGCAATGTGCTACTACTCTAGCTGATTCTGAAGCTGCTAATGTTCTAAGACAATTGTTGAAGAAGAAAAGTAAAGAAGAAGGAGGAGGAACAGGAGGAAGATAATGACAATGGTAGTGAAGATACAATGAAATACATCTACTCACTCTTCACACTACATTCTATAATTGTTGGTATTGATCAAAATTTTGAAAACCATGTTAATGCATAAAATACTGTATGCACGTTTTGGAATTTCCTTTCCATCAATTTAAAACATCACTTATTGATCGGTTAAATCAAGAAACTGGAGTTGACGCTGCCTTCCAAAAAGAGGAAGTAAATTTCAAGTAAAATTCAAAATATAAGTCAACTATATGAATGATGACCCCCCAAACAAGGAAAAGTAATCTAATGGAATATATTTAGATTATTATATTTAATAATATATATTAAATCCATTGCCATTATTTGCACAAAATACCAGTTTCTGTAATATACCATGTACGCTGACACAAAAATTGAACTAGAAATTGAGAATTCAATTAAGCTTCTAAAACAAATACAGATATTTACGTACAAAATTTACATGATTTTGGCTCTCTTCTCACTACTTGACTTCATGGTTATATGTCTACTAATTTTGTAAAGTTGAGCTTCAGATTTTCACCAATCTCTGCTCTATACATTTTACAAAGTCAAGTTCAATATATTTCAAATTATTATAAACATTTATCTTAAGTGTTATAAGTCATCTATATTGTATATACTTTATCAGCACATGACATAAACATGCACATGGCACTGCATTCACCTATGACAACTGGTAAAATAGTAAAAAATATTTTACATATACTTACTTGAAATAAAAGAATATGCCAAGCGAGATAAGCAGTGAAGCAATAGATAATCCATGTCCAATTATAGTCAGGTAGAACAAATTCAGTGCAGTCTATAATTTGTATGAATAAAACAACATGTAAGGATCATATCAGTACTATAGTTCTCCATGCGTATAAGCTCAAGTCACCAAAATATGTGCTCTGAGAGCCTTACCATCTAGCCTGCATTAGATTTGAATACCTCTGGAATAAAGAGTATCTGTGCAAATTTATCAAGTGACGTCAAAATTTATAAATTGTATGCCCTTTTTATTTAAGAAATTAGAAGTCATATGATAGGAAGGAATAATTTTATCGATCTAGGTTGTGTAATATATGAAACTAGCATTCTTATGTTTTGAAAGATATTGACAGTTTTCACTCTATCACTTTGTGCACATTCAATCAAATGCTGTGTAGTTATTTTTGTGTGTTTTCTTTAGGTAAGCCTTGCTTTCTTACTGGGTTTTTCTTTTTCCTTTGACTATTTGAGACTCCAAGACAAATCTCATTATAATAATTATAGGAGCCTCTGATCTGAAAGTACAAATATGTTCTTTTGAATGGTTTTGACTTTTCCTCTGATTTTTTTTTTACTTTTCTATATCTCATCTCTTTGTAACTTACCATTGTAGTGTGTATTTTTATAATTCTCTTTAAACCCCTCTTTGAGTAAGCAAAGAATACATGATTTATAACTATAGTGATAGCTGACAGTTATCAAATGCTTACTCTATGCCTGTGTTTTTCTAAGGTCTTTCCTTGGATTAAGTCAATTCTTATGAAAACCTTGAGAGTGAGTTTACTGTTATCTTCATTTTGTACTCAAGGGATCTGAGGCAGAGAGAGGTTATAGCTTGCCCGAGGTCCTCTAGCTGGCAAAGAGGAGGAACAGGAAGTCAGATTTCAGGACTCAAGTTTCAATCACTGACATACTACCTCTATACTCCCCCATGAACAAATATATGCAGGCACTTTCTATCAAAGCTTAATTGTGACAAACTGTGACTACCGTGACTTTAATGTATAGTGCTGAAAGTGGGAATGTGAGGGAGAATAACCTGCAGCCAGTTGGAAGGACAGCCTTTTGTTGAGGGAAAGGGAGCTGTTTCAACCCCGCTGGGCTTTCCTTGTTTACTTGAGCACAATTCCTGAATTTAGTTCTCAAAATTCCAGTACCAATGAAATGTTCCCTTTTCTTATACTTTTAAAGTATGTTTTCTTTGGGAAATTCGAAACTCCAATACTGACACATTGACTTGTGAATACACTATTACCTAACAGGATTACTTCCTCAGCGTCATGACAGAAGGAATGATTATTTCCGCAAAGATTTTTCTCCATTGTTTTTCTCAAAGTATACTATGAAAAGGCTTTACAATAGAATAGAACACAAAGTAAATTTTCTCCAATACTGTATCAGCAACTAACTTTTTAAACAGTGTGAATTACATTTCAGTTACTCTGCATTCCATACCTTCACTTTCTCGTGTGTGTTAACATTACACTGGGTATAATTTGTCCACGTTCGGTTGCTTAATGGATGTCTAAACCAGTTTCCATCTTGGTCACAGATCTTTGTAACCTTTTCTTTATAATCAGAAAGAAAAGATGTAAACAGTAATTTAGTTAATTAGGTTTTATTTAATTTTATTTAATTAATTTACACAGACTGTATATAAATTTTTGCTTTTACCTGATGGATCGAAATCCTGAAAGTAATCAGGACAGTGCTGTATTGACTCAGTTCCGGCGGCAACGTCATTCCAGCATAACCACCCATCCCAGGTTCTGTTGCAGTAAATGCCTGAAGGAAAGAGTAGACATCAGCGATTACTAGTCCCTCTCCTCTCATTATACCTGAAGACCTAAAGTCCTGAAGACGTAAAGTCCTGAAGACGTAAAGTCCTGAAGACGTAAAGTCTTACCTGTGGGTTAATACTGACTACCTACCGAAAATGAAGACATCACATAAAATCTAGAGCTATTACTTAAGTTTTTCACCAAGTAATTATTGGAATAACTGCTAAATTCAATTTATAAAGATCTATAAGAGTATATTTAGAAGTTTAACTTTAATTCCGATTCACAAAGGTAGCTAGCTATTCATTCAGTAAAGCAAGTGGTCTTTGCTAGTTGTGCTTAACTGTAAGGTAGTATTCACTTAGTATGCCTAAAATGTTGTATGAGATGTTTATTATTTTTAACAGATTTTTGCCACAATCTCAGAATGAATCTAACCTCCATAGGAGTAGGAAAGTATAAATAATTGGCCTGAAAGTATAAATAATTCTGACTAAAACAACAACAACAACAACCTCAGATCATCTCAATTTTTCTCCTGGAATTTTTCAAACACTTATTTAAATAGTCTGCATTCATATATTACTAAATAAAATATATTAAGGCCTATCAGAGAAAAATTCCCAGATAGAAGTCATCTCAAATAAGTCCTTATCACTGGTCCAAAAGAGTCTATCTAATTAATGGCAACACTGGTGGTATGATAGATTGCAAGGTCCAGAAACTTTCAAACTGTGTTGTATGGCATTTGAGTGAGACAGGAGTAGGTATTCCATTAAAAGAGTTTCTGTGGTCAAAAAATGTGGGAGTGCAAAGTTAAAATAACAACAGTTCTTTATTGCAATACTTTCTAGAGTATTTAAAACTACAAAGTGTGTTATGAAGCTGCAACAGGAAGATTGATTACTCAGTGACTCTAAAATTATTGTATCACAAAATTATCTCATGAAGGTATTCCTATTGTTCAACACTTACATTTGAAGCATACTTTTACATATACCTACATGATCATTTTAAACTTACAACGTTTAGAATAAAGTGAGAAGCCAGACAGATTAACAGAGAATTTGTATACAATTCATGTGCTTGATAATTTCACCTCTGTTGATATAATATTAGTTTGTCATTGTCTGTATATTTCAAAGATATTTTTAACTGAAATTTCTCATAATAAAAATGTTTGGATAGATATACTTAAACACTTCTCCAAAGATAAGCAAATTATATTGTTCCATTAGATTCTTCATTTAGAAGAATTGTTCATTAAGATTCTTCTTAAAAGTTTCCCAGTGTGGGAAAATCACCTTTTTCCTCACAAGCAATTTCGTTTTGTCAGTTACAAATATGAAAAACACACTACTTTAAATATTTTGTTTATATAAGAAACATTTATATATTATACTGACCAATATTTTTCCAAAAATTTTAAGATCTTTGTTTCCACTGATAATTGAGAAATATCGAAAGTCATTACATTGCTGTATTGCATTGTGAGCTTTGCATTTTATATTTTGAAGACATACCCTGTCTTTGGGGTTGCCAGATAAAATATAGGGCCTGGTTTTGGTTTTGATTTTGATTTTGTTTTTGTTAAGTCTGACAACTCTATTTATGCAACTCCTCTGTGTATCTTCAGAATCAAGGAATCAAGGCAGACATCTGGCATTTAGCAGTCCCTCAATAATGTTACAAAAATATCTAAAGAATATTTTAATAGAAACAGAAGCACTTAGGTTTCATTAGCATTGCTAATGTATTATGCTACCAAATGTATTATGCTACCAAATGTATTATGCAAAGCACATGTGATACAAAAAAATTATAATTTTATTGTGCAAACTCCTGTCAAGCAGCTTGTGAAAAAAAGTACGAATTAATAAACTGAAGATCAACCACCACTGATTTAATTCAAGACACACATTTGATATTTTAAATATCTTTGTACCACAAAAAAAGTTACTAAAAATATTCCTGCTACACATACTTCTTATTAGAATTTTTTTAAAGAAACAAAATAAATTATGTCATAAAACGTTCATATATAATTAAGAATGCACACAAGCCAGGAAAGCTAACAACTAGTCCATTTTTAGTAATGTACCTAAGGAAACTATAAATAATGTAATGGAGTAGTTTTCTCTTAAAAATATATCAAATGCATTTAAAGTCAAAATGTTTTTCATGTTTACCTTCTGTTTGTTGAATAGGGTCTTGCATAATTTTTTGGTAACATTCATATTGAGCTGTCATGATTTTATTTCTAGTATAGACACCGATCTGATTGTTCTCTTCTGATTCTGCTATGTCAAGAATCTAAGGGATTAAAAAAACAACAACAAAAAGAACTTCAGAGTTGTGATAATGTCTGTCAGAGGCAGTCTGTCACAGTGGAAAACAGTAACTGCAATGATATGCTACATGGTCATCTGGCTTTGGGGAAGAAATCCCTGATCTGAAGTGTTTGCCAATTTTCATGGTTTAAATATCCCCACCATGTGTAATTCCAAGTGCCCCCAAACAGCTGCCAATGGCAGCTCTGGGAAGTATAGTCTATAGACGGTTCTCAGAAGCCTGTGGGAGCTGGCTCTAGGACATGTGTTCTGGAATACAGACAGCTGTATTCATAGTCCACCTCTACTTTTTCACCTGCTCTGTGAATATAGGCAAGCTATTTAAGGGTACTAAGCCTCTGCTTTCTTATTGTCAAATGGGATAGAATAGTGTCAAGATAACAGAGGGGAAGTATTTGACGCATGGCAATTATTCAAAATTGTCATTTTTGTCATATTTTTATAATCCCAATATTGAGAATATTCATTTATGGTGTGGGTAAATAGAATTTTCATTGTCTGCACATCAGTAAATGATTTGAGACAAGGTATATATTTATGATCTTCCAATTTAGTAGCACTATTTTTAAGCTTCACTTTGGTTTTAAATATCTACATGATTTGTTTCTATTTTGTAATATGAAGCCTGTATAACCTCTCTTCAACCTTATTTCTTCACTTTTCCACTATTTCTTTTTTTTTAAAAAAAGATTTTCTTTATTTATTTGAGAGAGAGAGAGAGATCACAAATAGGCAGAGAGGCAGGCAAAGCAAGAGAGGTAAGCAGGCTCCCTGCTGACCAGAGAGCCTGATGTGGGACTCGATCCCAGGACCCTGAGATCATGACCCTAGTTGAAGGCAAAGGCTTAACCCTCTGAGCCACCCAGGTGCCCCATTTTTCCATTACTTCTTTTAATTTCCATTAGCACTAATTTTCTACTTTTATTTTGTCATCTTTTTATTTTATTTAAATTCAGTTAGCCAACATATAGTATAACTTCCATTTTTGATGTAGCGTTCAGTGATTCATTAGTTGCATACAACACCCAGTCCTCATCATATCACGTGTCCTCCTTAATGACCATCACTCAGTTACCCCGGCCCCCTTCCCACCTCCCCTCCAGCAACCCTCAGTTTGTTTCCCGAACTCTCATGGGTTTGTCTCCCTCTCTGATTTCTTCCCATTCAGTTTTCCCTCCCTTCCTCTATGATCCATTATGTGGAATATTTATATAAAACCATATGATAATTTTCTGTCTCTGACTGACTTATTTCATTTAGCATAATACCCTTGCCCATCCACATCGATGGAATGGTGGTTATTCATCCTTTCTGATGCCTGAGTAATATTCCATTGTATATATGAACCATATCTTCTTTATCCATTGATCTGTTGAAGGACATCTCCGCTTATTCTACAGTTTGGCTATTGTGGACATTGCTGTTATGAACATTAGGATGCAGGTGCCCCTTCTTTTCATTACATCTGTATCTTTGGGGTAAATAAAAATAATTGCACTTTTTGGGGCATTAGTGCAATTACTGAGTCATAGGCTAGCCCTATTTTTAACTTCTTTAGGAACCTACATACTGTTCTCCAGAGTGGCTCTACCAGCTTACATTCCCACCAACAGTGTGAGAGGGTTCTCCTTTCTTCACATCCTTGACAACAGTTAATTCTTGTGTTGTTCATTTTTTGCCATTCTAACTGATATAAGGGGGTATCTCATTGTGGTTTTGATTTGTATTTCCATTGTCCCCTTATGCTTGATTCTCTGTTCTCTAGCCCGAATTTGTATTTGATCAAGTCTAAATAGTAATATTCCCTCAGTCTGTGACACCACTCAATTTGACTATCGCCTGCCCACCATTTAACACACATGCTCTCTCTCTCATTCTTTGATTAGTTTTAATTTCCTAAGAAATGTTTATGCAGCAATTTGCTGCACAAACAATAAACAAGTTTATAACATC
Source organism: Spilogale gracilis (assembly GCA_004023965.1). Lineage (NCBI taxonomy): Eukaryota > Metazoa > Chordata > Mammalia > Carnivora > Mephitidae > Spilogale > Spilogale gracilis. The sequence continues at coordinate 106,051 of PITA01000884.1, forward strand.
AACAAAATTAATATTTTTCTCCTGTTCTCAGGAAGTTTATGGAATTGCATAAAACCAACATCAGTTTTATTCTTAAAAACTCAGATTTGCACACTGTCTGAATGAATTCAAGAAAAATGGTCACAATCCTTAAATTACAATAATCAGATTGGTAATCTGATACAGAATTACCTACAGGCAACCAAAGTTGGCAGGTGTAGCTCATTGGCACGCTCAGAGGAGGAAGCGAGCTGAAGAAACAGGAGTCCTGCTTCTTGAATTCTAGTCTATTTACCTAAGATAACATCTAAGTGCAGGATTTGGATTGCTCCTAGACTGGAGAATGTTTTCAAATATAAATGCTGACAGGAATGTAGTCTTGCTTTTTTCCGTTTAGGTTTTCTGTATTTTTCTTGAGTTTCTTTGTTTGACTCTTTTTATGGGGTTTGCTTGAAAACACCACAGGAAAATTCTTTGCTGCCACAAAGTTAGATGAGATTTCATCTCTCAGTTTCTAATACATATAATGAGATAAGAGAACCATCACTCTCTTCATGTGGGACAGAGAAAAATGTAAGCAAAATAGTTCTGTAAATAAAGATAACATGAACTGGAAAAGGACAATACCCCTCCAGGACAGCGGTAGGTTTGTAGTTATGCTTAGCCTACCCTCCACCTCTAGCCTTGGGCTTCCCACACATGCCTACAGGGCACACAGGAGTGCAGACACTCACAAACACACCTGCCCCAAGCCCAACATTAATGTGCATGGGGAAACAGACACTTAATACTTATTTGAATGAATGGATAAGGAAACTAATTTAAAAACAGTGCATGGTTTCAATTAATACAAACCAATCAGTTGGCAGAATGAGAGAAAAACCAGCAGGCTGGAATCTGCTTTTAAAATAGATGGAACTCAGAATCAACAGATCTGGCTGAAAATATTTTCTCCACTATGTATGACTACACTATAGAGCCATTTCATTTTTCCTTCAAACTCTGATAATTATCTTCGTCTGGCGTCGTTTACATTTTTATCATTGACCTTTCTCACTTTGCCTTCTTACCCCCACTGCTTTGCCATCCTATAGTGCCTCCCATTGAATTAAACCTGAAAGTGTACACTGAAAGAAAATATCTTGTTGATTAAAAATGTACTTAATTTATGCAACAAATAACTACTGTTATTAGCCCTTCCAAAATACCCAAATTATAGGTATTTTGGAAGTTAAAACCAATAATCATAAATAGGGAGTTGTATTAGAGGAATTTATACTTACCATAAAAAAAGGCAAGACTAGTAGTAAATAGAGGATACACGTTTTCCCCATCATTGAAGCCAAAATGAAAGATGCTATGCAATATAAATCAACCTGCAAATAAAAGAAATATAATTAATCAATATTTGTGAACTATAAGTGGTACTCAATGAGCAATTTTCAAAACTATATAATAATTTTGCTTTAAAGATTTGATTAATAGTTATATGTATTACAAATATTAAGAGCATTGGGTGCCTGGGTGGCTCAGTCAAGCATCTGCTTTCGGCTCGGGTCATGATCTCAGTGTCCTCACACTCAGGCCCTCATCAGGCTCCCCTCTCCCCCTCCCCCTGTTTGTGCTCTCTTCTAAAATGAATAAAAACTAAGACAAAACAAAACCAGGGTGCCTGGGTGCCTCAGTCATTAAGTGTCTGCCTTCCCTTCCACTCAGGTCCTGATCCCAGATTTCTGGGTTGGAGCCCACATCGAGCTCCCTGCTCAGCAAGAAGTCTGATTCTCCCTCTCCCACTCCCTCTGCTTGTGTTCCTCCTCTCTCTCTGTCAAATAAATAAATTAATTAATTAATTAATTAAAATAAAATTAAATTAAATCTAAAAAAAAACAAATGTTAAGAACATTATGGCTTAAAGTATTAAAGAGCCTAAATACTTTTTAGGGGGCACCTGGGCGGCTCAGTTGGTTAAGCCTCTGCTTTTGGCTCAGGTCATGATCCCAGAGTCCCAGGATTGAGCCCTTCATCGGGCTCCCAGCCCGGCAGGAAGCCTGCTTCTCCCTCTCTCACTCCCTCTGCTTGTGTTCCCTCTAGCTTTGTTTCTCTGTCAAGTAAATAAAATCTTTTTAAAAAATAAAAAATAAAAATAAATACAGTTTAGTTTTACAAACAGAAAAGCTTATTATATATTTTTAAGTAATTAGAAGACATCTGTTTTCTTTGTTTTTACCAAAATTATAATAAAATGATTAAAGTATCAAAATAAAGAGCTTCACAAGAATATAAATTCACAAATTTTGATAACATATTTTCCTATGAAGCTCACTTTTATTTCCTATAAATATTAATCTCATTTAAATTTTCTGACTCTTCAGTAAATTAAGGGAGAAATTGTTCTTAGGCCAGTTTCTTGAGAATCAACAACCATGTGTCATAAATATAGCCTTATAACTTCATAGATGTTCATCATTTAATCAGGAAATAGATGATCCCCTAGGTCATCTATGATATTAAAATAAGGTTACAGGAAATGGACAATACCACATAAAGTATTTCTGTTAAATATTTCTGATGGCAGATACAACTCTGAGCTAGTGAAAATGACCTCTAAAACAATACCACCTAACTTCTTAATTCTTAGAGATGAACATTGCTGGGCTTGCTTACTTACTCTAAGGTCCATGAGCAACCTACTTTGACAGCATTTTTATGAGACATAAATTATTATGGTATAGTCATAATATAATATTTATTTAACTGAATATGTAAGGAGTATTTTTCAAGGCAAGGGAGAGAAAAAATTCAATCGATATTTGCCAGAAAACTATGAACTTAGATTTAATTTTGTTAAGAAACATCATGTTTTTTTTTAAAGATTTTATTAGGGCACCTGGGTGGCTCAGTTGGTTAAGCAACTGCCTTTGGCTCACGTCATGATCCCAGAGACCCGGGATCAAGCCCCACATCAGGCTCCCTGCTTGGCGGGAAGCCTGCTTCTCCCTCTCTCACTCCCCCTGCTTGTGTTTCCTCTCTGGCTGTGTTTCTCTCTGTCAAATAAATAAAATCTTTTTTTAAGATTTTATTTATTTATTTGACAGAGAGATCACAAGTAGGCAGAGAGGCAGGCAGAGAGAGGGGAGGAAGCAGGCTCCCTGCTGAGCAGAGAGCCCGATGTGGGCCTCAATCCCAGGACCCTGAGATCATGACCAGAGCCAAGGCAGAGGCTTTAACCCACTGAGCCACCCAGGTACCCGAAACATCATGATTTTTATTACAGGGCCAATGTTAGACTAAGATTTATAAAAATAATTTCCCTGTATTATACTTATTATTTTTATTATCACATGCAACAAGAACACACCAATTTCTAGAGCATAGAATCTATGTCATTGTTTGCCCTCACCAATGACTCACCTAGACACTGCTTTTCTTTTTAACTGTAGCAGTCTTCCAAATAATGTTTTCTCTTCTATCAGCTATATTGGGTTTTTATTATTAGTTGATCTAAAAAATATATAACCAAAAAACCAGGAGGCATTGTATTAATTTTAGTTCTTAAAAAATATGTTGTAACAGAAGGAAAACAATGCATCAAAGTTTTTGCAATTTAGTAATTAATGCATTGATATTTTAGTTTTTATTACATTGTACCATGAGAAAATCTAATTTTCCAATACTTACATACACAGTTGTCTCCAGACTCAAATCACATTTTCCCTTGAATCATATTGGATTGGCTTAAAGAATTTCTTAAATCGAAGGGTCATGACCTGAAATATTGATTGATGTAATAATTTAATGTTATTTCAAGGAGCCAACAACATTTCCATGGTAAATTGAAATTTTCAAAGAAAATACCACTTTAAAATATTTTTATTAAGGTATTCCAACTTTTAAAAATCTCTTTTGCTTACAATATATTTGCATTTTTTTCACAAATATTTGTTGTTTTCCATAATACAGAGAAACTTAAGTTAATTTTCATTAATCCAAGATGGTTAAGATACTGAAATTTTAAATTAAACTATAGTTTAATTTTCCTTTGAATGACTTTCTTTAATAGTATCTTAAATGTGTTAGTAGTCTTTGTTATATATATATATCCATTTCCCTTGCTGGTTTGGTTTCTCAAAGCCAGAAACCCTATCCGATTGATTCATGTGTCTTTGGTGACTAGGAGTTAATTTACATTTGTTGTTTGAATGAATGAGTATATGAATAAAAAAATAAACCAATAAACTACGTTAGGATTTTAAACTTACAATCAAGAAAAATAATCATACCTATTAAGTAACTGTCATTTCTTCTATTAGAAGGATTTTGATAGTATTGGAATCTATACTGACAATAAAAATTAGGAGGGAAAAGTTCTTATATCATCATTTTTACTTTCTTAAAAAAATAATGTCCTGAAAACTTTATTTCTCAAGTTCTGTGATTATTTGGGTATTAAATAAACAATAGTTTACTGACTTTGAAAGTCTTTATAAGGGTTAAGTCGATCTTAAAGCATTGGTAGTTCACTTTTCTCTGTATTAAATATATGTAATCCAGAAATATACCAATAAGAATGTGAAAGAATATTATTCTATTTGGAAATCAGATAGGTTCTTTTTATGAAATAATGTTGTGATGACTTACACATGAGTCAGGATTAAACTAGCTATAATATAGACCTAAGCTCAATAAAGTGCTTCAGAACATGTTTGGAATTTTGCCAAACCCAGTGTATTTGAAGTACATGTCACCCAACACTAGCAGTTATTTGCATTGCTTAGCTAATCAGAGGCTTCAAAATCAGAGTTCCAAAAAGTATATTAGTGAAATACCTTTTAGTGTTTACTAGATTATCCTGGCACCTGCAATTTTAGACGACTTTATTCATTTCATGAAATATTTACCGATGCAAATATTCCACTTTCATAGCTTCCTTCTTTATTTTATTCCTTAGTGATCTGGAAAATGTGTTACCAGTAACAACCAGTTGTTTTTCGTAATGTGTAAATTTGTAGCACTCCTAATTTAGAGGCAGGTCTATAGCCCTGGTTTTACCAAGGTTGTAGCAGCAAGTTTGGAGGGCAGTTTTTCAAACACATGGTGGACATCTGTACTCTTCATGAAGTCTAACAATGACCATTTTATGTGATGACCCAAGTCATTTGGTTAATCCACCTGAAAAAGGACCTGCGAGATTTTCTTACCAGCAGACACATGTGGTGAGTGGTAGTTATAGAGGAATCACTACTTTCATGAAATGTTCTCAAGGTCAATAATGGAGGGCTCATGACTGGGCATGTAGATAACACCCCTGAAGATACATCTGAAGGTCAGTTTAGACTGCATCTCATACTGGTAGATGTAATGGCATGATTGTTATCAAAGATATGTTTAATTGTATTTCTCAGTGTAGCTCAGTGGTTCTTCGCCTGCTACCTCTAATATGTTCACTCAGCAAGTGGTTCTCTCTTCTATATTTAGCTTATTCCAAATTTATCTTTGCTAAAATGTATTTGCTATTAACTCACTAAAGCTGTTAGGCAAATCAGTGTAAATATCTTTGAGATCTTGTTAAATTATTTACTGATAGCCGAGTTGCATGTTGCCTTGTGAGATATAGTAGTTCCCACTCAATTCTAAAGAAAGATAAAGTAGACAATAAAGGGTCGAGTTAAATGACAAAACCTGCCAGTGGGTTTTTTCCAAGTGTCCTTAGGTTTGTTTAGTAGGAAAAGGGCTTGTTCAAAACTAAGAAAGCTCTAATTTAAACTCTTAAGTGAATTTGTAATCATGATGATACTAATAGTACTTACTGGCATTTTCTCTAACTGCTAGCCTCATGGATCCTATCATTACTACTTTATTTTCACTTCTCAAAATTAAACAAAGGGGAAGATTTGGTTTTATTATTAGAAATAAAATAATTTTCTTTACTGTACACATGGAATAAATAGTTTATTTCTAAATAGTCTTCACTCTTCTTGTCCAAAGAATCACCAACATAAAGTAAAAATGATTTATTTCATCAGAGAAAGAACTTTGAAGATGAAGAATATTGTAAAACCTCAAAGAACTTTTGAAATATAGCTTCTTAGTCACTCAGGACTTGATGTAATCTCATTCGGGTTTCATTTCCTAAAATTACCATTGATCTATACCACAAGACATTTTTCATGGATCTACATTTCCAAGTCCAAAACTTTTTAACCAATCTTTTTTGCTTACTTCAGTATAAAAGAATGTTTTATTCTGCATAAAAAAATTATAAATCACTGTGACTTTAGCAATACTAACTTATCAGAACACAAAAACCTAAATCCTATAAATGTATAGGAGTGCATTGCAAACCTGCTTCTTATTTTCTCAAAATTTTAGTATTTTCATACACACTTTTCATTAATGTGTTTTTCTTTATAACAGTTCTTAGTTTTAGTTAAGTTACCTAAACCTAATACTAAAAGTATATGTTTGCTCTAAGATTAAGGAAAAAAAAAAAAAAAACAACTTCTAACTTCTACTCCTCCACTTCCAAAATATCTTGGATTTCTTTGGGCCCTACGCCATATTTTCTTCTCCCCTTACTTACCCAGTCACCAACAGAAGCACGTCCCTCACCTACCTCACTTGCCATGAAGTGTCCTGAACTTTTGTGTGAGCAAAGTCAGGATTTCTATTTAGTACATGCCTTTCCCTTATAGCATATTCAACATGCTATATTTCCTTTTTTTAAATTTGAATTCAGTTAATTAACATATATCACCCCGTAACCCCAGGCCCTCATTCCCATCCCCTTCAACAATGATTAAGAATCTCATGGTCTCTCTCAGGCTACCTTTCTAAATCAAAGTGGGGAATAAGCACTCCTCTCCATACCCAGTTTTTCACACTTGGTTGGCAAATGGAAACTTCTGTCCTTTTACACTGTGTAGAAGAGATTATGCCACTGAGTAAAAATGTCAAATTACAAGATTCAGGTTACCTTTTATCTTCTCCTCATTGCTTTTTTCCCCCCAAAATCTAAGTCGCTCTGCTAGAATTATTCTTGCACATTACCATCTTTACTTCCAATAAAATCTTTAAGAAATATATACTAGTATAAGGTTTTGACTCCCTACCCCCATCTTGGCATGCAATGTCTTTAACACTTTCAATACAAAAAGCAGTAAGAAAATTAAAATATAAGGACTTCTTCTTCCTAAATATCTATTATTAAGAAACCTAAATGTAAGTTTTTTTTTTAAATCTTATCACTTGGGACTTCCATAATTTTTAGAATATTAAATGAACAGGTACCAGATCACTGATGCAACATCAACCAGTGTCCCTCCAACGGTGGGTTCACGGATCACCTGCTTCAGAATCACTGCTAGAACTTGCTGACCATGTTAGAAGGTCTAGGCCCCACCACAGACCCTCCGAATCATTATCTTTGGGAGAAGAACTGAGAATCTGCATTTTTAGTTAGATTTCAAGGAAATTCTTGGCCTATAAAATTTTGGGAAGCACAACAGGAATACAACAGCCTCATTGAACCATGCTAAAACCCAGACACATTCATATTCCTCTGTCTCTAGGTACTGCCAGACTATTTTATTTTTTTCAAAGATTTATTTACTTTTTTTTTTTTTTTTGACAGAGAGATGGGAAGGAGCTGAAGGAGAGGGAGAAAGAGAATTCTCAAACAGACTCCTCACTGAGTGCAAAGCCTAACATAGGGCTGGATCCCAGGACCCTGAGATCATGACCTGACTTGAAATTAGGATTTGGTTGCTTAACTGACTGAGCCAACCAGATGCCCCTACCAGACTATTTTAAAAACAACTATTAAGGGGGGACCTGGATGGCTCAGTCAGAGGAGCATGTGACTTGATCTAGAAGTCATGAGTTCAAACCCCACATTGGAAGTAGAGCTTACTATAGGAAAAAAAAAACCAAAAAAACAAAAAAACAAAAATATGTCTAAAATAGAAATCAAGCAAAATATTCTGCCATGTTCCCAGGAACAATAAATGTCTCAGAACTCCCAGAGAAATTATTTAAATATCTATTTTTAAATGTACCCTTTAGGACTCCTGGGTGGCTTAATTGGTTAGGCGACTGCCTTCAGTTTAGGTCATGATGCCAGGGTCCTGGGATTGAGCCCCATGTCAGGCTCCCTGCTCTATAGGAAGCCTGCTTCTCCCACTCCCTCTGCCTGCCACTCCCCCTGCTTGTGCTCTCTCTCTCTCTCTGTCAAATAAATAAACTCTTTTAAAAAAATACAATGTATCCTTTAATGTTGTAATTCTTTTTTGTGTTTATTTATGCTACTAGATTGTGAGCACAGTAGAAATAGGACATGCATTGTATCTACCTCTATAACTCCAAACCCTAGGCATAAAGAGAATAAATAGAAAGTGTGTGTTGAATGAATCACATACAATTAAGTTGAAGAAACTGGTGTTTGTGGGTGCTCTTAGCCCTATGAATCACATTATAGTTTCTGACACGTTAAAAAAGTCATTGACTAGATTCTACTCCAAGAAATTTGGATTTACTTCATCTTGCTTGGGGCCTAGGGATAAGCATTTTTTCAAGTTTCTAAGGTGATTCTAGTATACAGCTAGAGTTATGAACCAGTGGTATATATAGAAGAATTCCATGGTAGGCAGAATAATAAGCTCCCAAATATTTCCTTGCCCTAATCCCCAGAATCTGTCATTTCAAGCTTATGGGCCTCAAAATAGGAAGAGTATCCTAGATTACTGTGAAGTATCCTGGTAGGCTAAAGTAATAATTTGAACCCTTCAAAGTAGAAGAAGAAGGGTGAATAGTTAGCCTCAGAAATGCAACAGAAGAAAAGGAAGCAAAAGAGATATGACATGGTTGAACGGCTTCGCCAGGGGCATCTCCAGTACAAGGACTGGAAAGAAGCCTTTCAGAGATAAAGGAGGCTCTCAAATTAATAGCAAGCAAGGAAATGGCGACCCCCAGCTCTACAACCTCAAGGGATTGAATTCTGCCAACAACCTGAATGAATCAGGAAGTAAATATTCTCCCAGAGCTCCAGAAGAGAGTTCCTTGATTTGGCTTTGTAAGACTTGCAGTAGAGAAACTAGCCAAGCCCACAGGACTCCTGACTTACAGAGCTATGACATAATAAATGTGTGCTGTTTTAAACTACTACATTTGTGGCTTTTTGTTACAGCTATAATAGGACATTAACTGCAAATCTTCACCTGATCAAAAGTTACATTTTCCCATCAAATATAAATGGTAACTTTCTGCTTTGCAACTGGCCAGTCTCATTCCTCCTAACTTTAGAATACATTTATCATAGTGTTCCGCAATGACTCGTTGCAGAATTCCTTACAGCTGTTCCTAAATTGTTAGGTGATTTTAAGAAAATCATTTCAACTCTTTCCTGCTTGGCTTATCCAACTAGAAAATGAGTACTTGATTTTCAGCTCCCTTTGCTATCTTGCATAATTATTGAAAGATGGGTGCTGGAGTCAGAGAGGCAGAGCTTCAAACTCCAGTTCTTATAACACTTAAACTTACTATTCGCTGACAGGGAAAGGAGTAACAAATAGTGGCTTGGTCCGTGTTGCCGAGAATTTTTATCATAATTCCTCTTGTCAGGTTGTTTTAAGTGTTAAATTATATGATAGATATAAGAACTTATAATAAACACCCAATAAGCATTAGCTATTGTTATTTTCTTTATTACTCTGTAATTTTAATTAGTCATGGCAATGTTAGTCTGATATCCTAGTGACTTGGTCAAGGGTACAAAGATGCTTAGGGCTGACCCCAAGCTAAGAATGCAGGTTCTCCAACTCTAAATCTGAAGTCCTTTGCCCAAACCATACTAACTCAGAGAATTGGATCCATTTTTTGGATAATTAACATTTAGAAAGCGGTGCAGGATACATTTCTGTTTTGCTTATTCAGTTCTTTTGTTTAACCAAATTGCTTAATCAAATTTTCACATTTCATTTCACTTTCATTTATCAAACACATTTTTATGTTTTCTCATGCAATTTCTTCTTTTGATTCCTTTTCTTAGTAAAGTTGGGATATATCACCTTTTTAAAACTTATATTAGTAAACAACTTCACAACTCAGATTTGCTGCTCTGGTAAGGTACCAAGATAAAAAACCACATGCATTTTAATTTAAGAAATGCTTCTGGAAATTCAGTTACTCCTCTTACCCTATTTATTGAGCATCTACTGTCGCCTACCTGTGTAGGGAGATGTAAGTGAACATAAGTTAAGTTTCCTCAATAAAAATATTTATCAAGTTAGAGAACAGTAATCTTATCTTAGTGGTTTGGTTCATTACTTTTAAACAGAGTCTAGGACTCATTCATAACATTCTAAAGAGGGATGATTTAAGATAGGAAATCAGTCCCAGTGCTTAGTCAATACGTTGTCATTCAATGAGCTTAAGCAAGTTACATACCTTCCCAGATCTCTCACTTGTAAAATGAAAGAGTAGAATAAGATTATTTAAGCCTTGGATAAGGGTTCAAAATTTATGAAAAGGCCGGAGGAAGAGTTTTGTTCAGAATAACCCGAATCCAAAATATCCTTGAAACCAAGCCATTTTCTGACAGTGTTTTTTTCTGGCTCAGGAAAACTTTCCCCAGGTCTCCTCCTTCTAATAGCCCAAAGGAGTCTGAGTTTCGATCTAAGGCAGTGGAAGATAGACCCATGATTTTTTTCTTTTGCTACATGAGAATTCAGGGAAAAGGTATCTAGGCCAAGAGAAATCACATCTTGATTTCACCTCTTCATATACTGCCTCTTTTTAAAGCTATTTTAACTTTTGAAGGGCTGTTTGAGGCAAGTCTACTTCTCTCTTCTCCACTGCAGAAAACTAAAATTAGAAAAACAAACATACTTCCTCATAAGCCTCCTTGCCAGACGTCTTCAGATTGAGATCTGATTAATTCATCTAAGCTAAGGTATACTTATTGTCAGCAACATTATAATAGCCTAAATTCTCCCAGGACTGGGAGCCAAAAATTTATGAATTTGGGTTACATCTCTTTTGCATTTAACAGGAAATGACATAGGTAAAAAAAAAAAATTTAATTATACAGCTCCAGAAATTATAGGAATGATTATTAAGGAATGATTCAACAATGCATAAAGGTAATCAATGAAATAGCAGGAAATATTATTATATTTAATTCATCAAAATCTTACGAATGACCTAGTATATAAAAGTGCATCTAATAGCCAATTTTAAAACGTGTGAATTTTAAAACTGTGATAAGTAGAGGCTGGAGTTGTGCTGGTTACAAATTCTGATTTGAAAGCCCAACTCAACCTCACACTTTCAGGTTAAACAACTTCTCTCTCTCTCTCTTTTTTTTTTTTTTTTAAGATTTTAATTATTTATTTATTTGACAGAGAGAAACACAGTGAGAGAGGGAACACAAGCAGGTGGACCGAGAGAGGGAGAGGTAGGCTTCCCGTGGAGCAGGGAGCCTGATGCTGTGGGACTTGATCCTGGGTCTCTGGGATCATGACCTGAGTCAGGGCAGTCGCTTAACCAACTGAGCCACCCAGGCACCCGTCAAGTTAAAAAACTTCTCTAAGAATAACTTTCTCATTTGCAAAATAGCTGCTACACCAGAAAGCTATTGTGAAAATAAAATAAGATAATGTACATAGACTTTTAGAACTTAGTAGAGTTAACTAGTATTGTTATTGTTATCATTATATCACATTAAAATATTTAGAAACATAACCAAGATTGTATTGGTTTTTAAGTTTTTTAGTTTTTTAAGTTTTTATGTTTTTAAGTTATTTGCCACAATTTCTATGGCATTTTAAACGAAAATTTATGCTATATTTCAAACGGTACTCATATGCATTGTAAGTTTATCTTCTTTAGAAATAACATGTTTGGTTTTTATTCTTTCATAAAAGTCAGTTGTGAAAATATAAAATAAAGTGAACGGTAACAAGTATATTCCCAAATATGATGTCCATTTGGTTAACACAACTGCGTATTTCCTAATACTGAACTTACATAAACTAAAGCTCTAGAAACTGTTTCTATACATGGTAATCAAATAGTCACATCTTAAAGAATATAACATGCTAATCCAATTAAAAACAAGATGTAGGGGCGCCTGGGTGGCTCAGTTGGTGGAGCGACTGCCTTCGGCTCAGGTCATGATTCTGGAGACCCGGGATCGAGCCCCACATTGGGCTGCCTGCTTGGCAGGAAGCCTGCTTCTCCCTCTCTCATTCCCCTTGCTTGTGTTCCCTCTCTGGCTGTGTTTCTCTCTATCAAATAAACAAATAAATAATCTTAAAAAAAAAACAAAAACAAAAAACAAGATGTAAAGTCTCCCAAATTTGAGTTTAATTTTAGGTTGGCTCTAATAGCCTTTACTGATACTGTATTGGAACCCTCCCCCCCCCAAAAAATTACTGACTCTATGCTTACTTGCTTACCTAATGAACATTCCAGGTTGAATAGTTGAATAGCCATTAAAGACAGATAAAATTGTGATTAATTTGGAACTTCATTTTACACTCTGAAATATGTACTCATGGGAATAATTTTCCCATTGTGGGCATGATTAGCCATTTTCCGGTAATTTTGGTCACCTTCTCTTTATTTGAACGAGGCAAGTTGCCAAATCTCAGCCCAATTAGTAAAAGGTGGGAGGGAGACTGAAAAAAATGCTTTGTACTTGATGGAAACACTCTCCCTCCAGAAGATCCAATATGGAAAGAATTGCTTGCTCAAAGAGCAAAGTAACAAAATATATCTTTCCAGCTCTTTGGACTAAGAGCTTTATACCTATTTCCCTTTCACCAAGTCAGGAGTCAAATTCTACTTGAAAACATGTTTTCTTCCAAAGGCAATAAGATCAGAAAACATATAATTTCCCTGTAACTTTAATTTAACATAATAGCTCACAATCAACACTGGTTTTCTATTATTTGGGGCTTTCAATTTTTCTTAAAAAATCAAATTTATACAGTACCTCCTAGCATATCTCAACATTTGGGAAGCACAAGAACTCTGATGATACTGTCAATCCAGCATAACTTCTGGTTTTCCCTGATAAAATGAACCTCTCTGGTAGAGAATCTATCCTCTCTGGTCCAAGTGGGTCTATTGTCTTGGTCACAGAGGTAGGAAGTCACTGAAATCTGGTCAGATTAGCATAATCCTCTGATTTTTTTGTTTAGGCAAGGAGACATGGTTAAGCTACATCATTAGTATTCTCCCTAGGACTTTTCTATTAGTGTTATCACTGGGGGATTGCAAAGCAAGTAAGAGAAGGTATATCCTAAAGCATCCTTCCTACCAAAAAATATTTTAAAATATGAAACCAATCAGAGCTAGGGATTGGTAGAGAATCTGATAACATAATTAGAGCTTTTGAATCTGGCCACATCCAAAATAAACTATAATAATGGACTTCCTCATCAGTGTACCAATAAGTTGTATTTTCTGTCTAAACAGGATTGATTTGGAATTTTGTCTCCAAAACATTTGCAATTGAAACATTTTTAACATTTTTAGAAATTCTCATATAGTGGAAAGATTAATAAGAAGATTCCATTTTGCATTTTGCCTAGCTTACTAAAGCCTGAATATTCTCAGGTTAGCAACTTTGCAAAGCCCAGTTTCCTGACCTGTAAAATAAATAACTTAAAGCTCTTTTCCATTGTAATCTAAATATCTACAAATTATTTTCCTCTTCACCAACGCAAGACATCATTATTTGTTCCCAAAGCATGTCGGAAGCCCAGCCAATAAGAGTTTAGAAGCTTTTCTCCCCAAGTATATTTATGAAGTGATTGCTTTTTTTTAACATCTGAAATAGACTTGACAGTATAATCTCTTGGATAGTCCATAAATAGTATGTGCCTATAGCAAGATATTTATAGCTTGCTAAAAAAATAATGGGACACCTGGGTGGCTTGGTCAGTTAAGTGTCTGCCTTGAGCTCAGATCACGATCCTAAGATCCAGTCCTACATCTGGCTTCTTGCTCAGCAGGGAGCCTGCTTCTCCCTCAACCTGCCACTCCCCCTACTTGTGCTCTCACTCTCTCTCTCTGACAAATAAATAAATAAAAATCTTTATTAAAAATAAAAAATAAAAAAAATAAATGCAACTTTTATTTGAAAATGTATGAATAAATTTTGTGACTTTGGGTTAGGCAATATGTTTTTAGATATGATACCAAAAGCACAAATAACAAAAAAATAAATGTTGGACTACATTAATATTAGAAACTTTTGTGAGTAAATGATACTATCAAGAAAATGAAGAGAAAAATCACAGATTAGGAGAAAATATTTCAAAGTCACATATTTGGGGCGCCTGGGTGGCTCAGTTGGTTAAGTGACTGCTTTCGGTTCAGGTCATGATCCCGGAGAGCCAGGGTCAAGCCCCACATTGGGCTCCCTGCTCGGCGGGAAGCCTGCTTCTCCCTCTCTCACTCCCCCTGCTTGTGTTCCCTCTCTAGCTGTGTTTCTCTCTGTCAAATAAATAAAAATCTTTAAAAAAAAAAGTCACATATTTGATAAAGGACTTATATCTAGAATATACAAGGAACTTTTATTATGCAATAATAAAAAGATGAGCAACACAATTAAAAAATGGGCAAAGGATCTGAATAGACATTCCTTTCCATAAGACATATAAATGACCAATAAGTATATGAAAAACATGTTCAACATCATTAGTTATAGGGAAATGCAATTCAAAACCACAATGATACCACATACCCCCTAGGATAGTTATAATAAAAAGGTGGACAATTGTTAAGTATAGGAAAGATATGGAGAAATCATAACTTTAACATTGCTGGTGGAGGTATAAAATGATGTAGTCACTCTGGAAAACAATTTAACAGTTCTTCAAAATGTTAAATATAGTGGCACCTGGGAGGCTCAGTTGGTTAAATGGCTGCCTTCAGCTCAGGTCATGATCCCAGGATCCTGGGATAGAGCCCTGCATCAGGCTCCCTGCTCAGTGGAGAGCATGCTTCTCCCTCTCTCTGCCTGCCACTCTGCCTACTTGTTCTCTCTCTCTCTGTCAAAGAAATAAAAATAAAGTCTTTAAAAAAAATGTTAAACATAGAATTACCATATGATCCAGAAATTCTACATATATATATATGACAGAGATGAAAACATATGTCCAAACAAAAACTTGTACATGAATATTCCTAGGGGTATTAATTTAATAGCTGGAAAGTGGTAACAACTCAAATGTCCATCAGTTAATGGATGTGTACACAAAATGTGATATATCCATACCATAGATGTTATTTGGCAATAAAAAGAAATATCCATACAATATGGATAAACTTTGTAAACATTACACTAAGTAAAAGAAGCCAATGACAAAAGACATATATTGTATCATTCTATTACTAGGAAATGTCCAGCATAGGCAAATCTATAGAGAGAGTGCCCAGATTACTGGTTGCATGGGGCTGAGGGAGAGTGATAATGGGGACTGATTGCTACAGAGTACAGGGATTCTTTCTAGGGTGACAAAAATGTCCTAAAATTAGATTGTGATGATAGTTGCACAATCCTCTGAGTATACTAAAATCATCGAACTATACACTTTAAGTTGGTGGATTATATAGCACATAATTTGTATGTTAATAAAGCTGTTTTTTTAAAAAGCAACTTCTTTCAAGACACATCTCCAAAAGCAAAGGAGACAAAAGCGAAAGTGAACTTCTGGGACTTCATCAAAATAAAAAGCTTCTGTACAGCAAAAGAAACAGTCAACAAAACAAAGAGACAACCCACAGAATGCGAGAAGATATTTGCAAATGACACTACAGACAAAGGGCTGGTATCCAAGATCTATAAAGAACTACCTAAACTCAACACCCAAAAAGAAGATGAACACATCAAAAAATGGGCAAGAGACATGAAGAGGCACTTCTCCATAGAAAAGATACAAACGGGGGCGCCTGGGTGGCTCAGTTGGTTAAGCGACTACCTTCGGCTCAGGTCATGATCCCGGAGACCCAGGATCGAGTCCCACATCGGGCTCCCTGCTCGGCGGGAAGCCTGCTTCTCCCTCTCTCGCTCCCCCTGCTTGTGTTCCCTCTCTCGCTGTATTTCTCTCTGTCAAATAAATAAAATCTTAAAAAAAAAAATTAAAAAAAAAAAGAAAAGATGCAAATGGCTAACAGACACATGAAAAAATGTTCAGCGTCACTAGCTATCAGGGAAATTCAAATCAAAACCACATTGAGATACCACCTGACACCAGTCAGAATGGCCAAAATTAACAAGACAGGAAACAACAAAGTGTTGGAGAGGCTGCGGAGAAAGGGGAACCCTCTTACACTGTTGGTGGGAATGCAAGCTGGTGCAGCCACTTTGGAAAACAGTGTGGAGACTCCTTAAAAAATTAAAAATAGAGCTACCCTATGATCCTGCAATTGCACTACTGGGCATTTACCCCAAAGATACAGATGTAGTGAAAAGAAGGGCCATATGTACACCAATGTTCATCGCAGCAATGGCCACAATTGCCAAACTGTGGAAAGAGCCAAGGTGCCCATCAACAGATGAGTGGATAAAGAAGACGTGGTACATAGATACAATGGAAATCTATGCCTCCATCAGAAAGGATGAATATCCAACTTTTGTAGCAATATGGACTGGACTGGAAGAGATTATGATTAGTGAAATAAGCCAAGTAGAGAAAGTCAAGTATCACATGGTTTCACTTACTTGCGGTGCATAAGGGGTAACCTAGAGGACAGTAGGAAAAGGAAAGTAAATGGGAAGTAGGGTAATCCAGGGAGAGAAACGAAACATGAGAGACTTTGGACAGAGAAACAAACTGAGGGACTTGGAGGGAGGGGGGTGGGGGGATGGGAGAGCCTGGTGGTGGGTACTGAGGGCACCTATTGCATGGAGCACTGGGTGTGGGGAATGGGGAATGAATCTAGGAACACTGGAAAAAAAAATTCAAGTAACAATAAAAAAAAATCAACATATAAGTGGCCCAGCAGGGTTCAAAAAAAAAAGTAAATACAAGAAAAAAGTGTATATAAGGGAAGATTTGTGTGAGCAGAACATCTAGTTTCCTCTCTCTTCTTTGTCAAGAGATAATGTTCACACTGTAAAATAAAACACAATGAGCAAAAACCTGCTTAATTTACAGAGCATCCAATGAATATAAACTCTGAATTATTCCTTCAATTTGATGCATTAACTCGATTTTATATGTTTAGAACTGTTTTATTTATAGGGAAAAGCACATTTTCCTTGAAATTTGCTTTCAGAAACTACTTTTCATCTCATACACAAATATATATTTCTTTTGAGATAAAAATTTTTGTTTATAAAAAATAACATTATACATAATTGAGGCAAAAGCTATTGTGATAAACTTAGAACATATTCGTTAGGTTTAAAGAGTTTACAATTGCTTATCTCTTTTCTCCTGTCAGTAACTTCTTTTCTTTACATTTCTACAATCTTATTTTATTTTTCTTCTCTGACAATTTATATACAAAAAATGTAGATATTTATATTCCATTTGTGACATATTTAAATTGCGTTATTATAAACAATAACAAAGAAATGACAAATGGGAATATTAGCAAGAAAAATTAAGGAACTTTAGTTCATTCTTAGAAATTAACCCAAGTTAAAAAGCTTACATCCCAACTATTTCCCTTCTATGAAATTGTTATTAAGTAAAAGAAAAGTGAAAGAAGGATGGAAAAAAGAGAGAGAGGAACCAAAGGAGAAGGGAGAGGGAGGGAGGAAAGACAAAGATTAGTGGGTGTGTGTCAGGTAAATGCACACTTTGTTTAAAATTAACTATATTTTCCATTATTTATGTAAAGAAGCAAACAGTGTTGAATAAGATTTTATTTATTTGAGAGAATGAGCATGTTTGCATGAGGCGAGGGAAGGGCAGAGAGAAAGGGAAAAGCCAACTCTATACTGATGAGGAAGCCCCCAACAGCAGGCCTGGATCCCAAGACGTTGGGATCATGACCTGAGCTGGTCCGGCACTCAACCAACTGAACCACTCAGGTGCCCTGATAATCCTGGAATTTGTTTTTTCATAGGATCTCTGTTTCTTACAACCATTAAACATAGTTCCATCTTCATATTTTTTAATATATTCATTTATATATTCACTCATTTGAACTTTTATTTAGAACCTAATATATTCCAAAAGCAATGTTAAGTGCTGAAATGTTAAGTGCCAGAAATGGTACAGTTCTTGCTCTTAGAGTTGGTTAAAACCTTGTAAGAGAAGAAAGACATGTACAAATATGGATAATGAAGTGTTCTAGATAGTCAGCAAATATTTTTTGGTGTTTGATCAAATGGAATGACACATTTTACATGGGAGTGGTTTATGTGTATGTCTCACACACATGTGGAGAAAGCAAGAGAGACATAGAGAATATGACACTTCAGTGGAGTTTTTAAAAATCAGTAATTTGAAGCACCATGTACTTGAACAATACAGGTACAGAAGAGATGAGGCTTTCCAGGGAGAGAGGGAGGCAAATTAGAGATGATATTTTCTGTCATATTGAGGAGTTTTTGTTTAATACTCTAGACTAGAGATATTCATCTAGAATACGCACTTTGATGTGCTGTGGCTGTGATTAGCAGCAATGAGCTTGCGCCTAGACTCAGTTAGAGGCTCTGATGCATCATTGATGTCTGCCATGGGCGCCATCCTAAGGAAGTAAGTATCCCAAAGATCTGTCAACTCCGCAATAATAATACTCAGTTAGAGGCTCTGATCCATCATTGATGTCTGCCATGGGTGCCACCCTAAAGAACTAGGTATTCCAAAGATCTGTCAATTCTGCAATAATAATAATACTCAGTTAGAGGCTCTGATCCGTCATTGATGTCTGCCATGGGCGCCACCCTAAGGAACTAAGTATCCCAAAGATCTGTCAACTCCGCAATAATAATAATAATAATAATAACAACAACAACAACAACAGTAGAGCACTATGACAAGTTTTTCATCTTAGAGAGCAGGAGGATTGGGTGCCTGGGTGGCTCAGTTGGTTAAGTGACTGCCTTCAGCTCAGGGCACGATCTCAGGGTCCTGGGAACTGGCCCCAGGTAGGACTTGTTGTTCAGCGGGGAGCCTGCTTCTCCCACTTCCACTCCCTCTGCTTGTGCTCTCTCTCTCTCTCTGTCAAATAAATAAATAAAATCTTTAAAAAAAAGTGAGATGAGTTTAAAGATGGTAACAAGGGTAGCTGTAGAGAGTCAAATTAGAATACTGTAGTGACTTAAAAGTAAGTGAAGCAAGAAAATAATCATGAAGGCTAGAACTAAGAATAGCAACAATGGGGACAGAAAAGAATTTTTAGCAGAGATATTAAAAATATTAAACTATGAGACTAGGAGAATTTAGGGAGTGTACGAAACCTAAACAGATTCCCCAAATTCTACCTTGAGTACCTGAATAAGGTCCAATCACTAATATAGGGGATACAGCAGAGGGAAAAGGGTGTTAGGAAAATATCTGAGTACAGATCAGACATTTTGAAGAGGAAAGTTCCTGGGAGTTTGTTGAGATTGTTCTAGAAGTCCATTAAGGGAGGGCTTTGAAATGGAAAGTTCACACCCATCATCACATAATAGAATAGCAAGTGGTGAAATTTCTTCTAGAAGGACTGTCATAATGGGAAGGGAGTAAACAGTGTATTCTGAGATATGTATATGAATGGAATGAGAACACATTTCAAAGCATTAGTGTTGAAGGAATTCAATGTAAGAATGTGTTGATAGAGGACAGAGGTAGAGATTCTAGGGACAAGGAACTAGAAAAACAAAGGCACAGGTCCAGAATGAGCAAGGACTTTGTGAGTGAAGGTAAGATGCAGGCCTGTGAGGAACTCAAGATTCTCTGGGGAATTAATGAGTGGAAACCTGGCTGTGTCATTTGGACCTTTGCTAGGAAGAGTCCCATGATGTACTCTAATAAACTGCTGTAATTTTTACACATACCAAGTATGGCTTATTTTTAATTATTTACTCCTGTGACTAAGTCTGGGTTGTAATTTAAAAATAGATCTTCCAGTGCAAAAGCAGTTGCACAGGAAGAAGTTCCTTGCTGAATTAAGCCTGGCGTAAGTGAGAACTGCTGCTTGAGAAGAACGTTCCCTGTGAAAAAAGATGGCAAATCCATTTCAGTGAGTCCAGCCTTTACCGGGTGTTATTATCAACTCAATTGTATGTTTTTTCCTGTTTCACAAACATGTTCCCAAAAGACTTTTAAAATAGCTTTCTTTCCTGCTAAATTGTTGTGTCAAGCACTTTTTCTGAATCTCAGCCTTCACTGGACCAGGATGTGTTAAAGAAAAAAATGCCCTGTCATGCTTGACATGGTTTAGGAGGCCTTAACAACAATAGTAAAAGATTTTCTTAACCTGACTGCCACCTCTCTCACTGCATCTGAAGATAATGCATTTTCATGAAAATGCGAAATACCCTGAAGAAACAAAAGATGATTTCCCAAAAAACTCAAACATAGAATCTGTCCACTACACTAGGATTTTTTTTCCTAATAAAGATGAAAAAAAAAAAAAAAACACTGTAGAGAATTAATGGTTTTTTTAATAAAAGTTAAGATAACCTAAAATAAAACTGATTTATCATATGGAATGGTTCCCTAGGTATCTAATACATTGATCTTTAATTTTTTACTTTTTTTGGAGGAAAAGAAAAAATCCATAACATCCTGAGTTCTGACTTGGTCACTTCAAATGAATCTCAAATTGGGGTCAGTTTCTCAAATTGCAACTTGGCTGGTAGAACTACGTGTGTTTGTCTTCTTAGTGAGGAGTGTTTCCCCACCAGAAGTCGTTCTGAGCAGTAATAACCCTGCTCATGTCAGGGAGGGGGAAGAAGGTGAAAGTCAGTAAAAGATAAAAACAGCTCAAGCGCTGTCTTTATAGAGACTATGGCTGGACAACTCACATATGCCCTTCTGGGGCAAGAGTCCATCCTCCTAGCTGAACAGCATGCTTTGGCAGCAGATAACAACAATTAAAAAAAATAGTAACAGTAGGGACTTGAGTTGGAAAAAAAAAAAGGACAGGAAAACGGTAGAAAGTGAGATGCAGGGCAGAGAGCACAGGTTTTTACATCTCTGGTTTTCAATACTAGTTGCCCTATCTACTAACTAGGAGTGCAGGCAGAAATTTAACCTGCAAACTCTCCCTGGGTTTCTTTCTTTCTTTTTTAAAAGATATTTATTTGTTTGTTTATTTGTTTGTTTATTATTTGAGAGAGGGAGCATGCGAGAGAGTACAAACGGGGAGTACGAGCAGGGGAGAGTGGGAGAAGCAGGCTCCCCGCTGAGCAGGGTACCCAATGCAGGCTGGATCCCAGGAGATCCTGACCGGAGTCCAAGACAAATGCTTAACCAACTGAGCCCCCGAGGTGCCCCTCTCCCTGAGTTTCTTTAGCTCTCACATGGGCGTGATACAATCAATGTCTCTAAATACATACTCACATAATCACCTATCACATTCTGGGACCTGACAAGTCCCTAAGAAGTATCTCTCTCCCCTGCAGCAGATAGGGAATGCCTTCATTGGCTTTAATTGGTCGCAGTGACAAGATTTGTAATTTTAAGTAAAATTATATATGGATATTTAACAATGTCAGCTCTGAGATTTCTTTGCAGAAGGACTTTATTAGTCGTCAGAGGCATGGGATTATTCAAGGGATTGGGGACAAAAGGCACTGTTTCCAAAAGCACTTATCTTCTTACCAAAACTACTTTTCTCAGGTCCATAACATTGATGACCTTTGCTCGTTAGGAGGTGCCTTTTCCTGTAAGAACTTTCCTCTAAAAATGATAATACACACCTGTGGTTAAATCTCTCATATCATTTCCTTAGATTCCCCAGAACGACACTCTTAAAGAAGTGAAATCTTTACTGCTTTTTTACAAACACATACCCTAAGAAGACTTGTTTTGTATTATCAACTATTGGTTTTTATTTGCTTTAATCAACTCCAAGATGAAGGAACCAGAGAAACTGAAGCTATCAGAGGCATCACCTGGAAATAGCAGGGGCTAATTAGTTGGAGATAAAATGATGCAGGTGCAAAACATAAATGGTTCAAGGAGAAAGAGCAAAGCCTTGATTAAGCTTATTTTGATTAAGCTTACTTTGATTAAGCAGCTCTTGATTAAGCTTATTTTGTTGTCCAAAATAATCATAATAATACACACATACAAAACACTTCAAATAATTAAGCTGATAATTTGTTATTAATGAAATAAAATTCATGTTTTATTTTAAAACATAATGTTGGGCGCCTGGGTGGCTCAGTTGGTTAAGCGACTTCAGCTCAGGTCATGATCCCGGAGACCTGGGATCGAGTCCCACATCAGGCTCCCTGCTCGGCGGGAAGCCTGCTTCTCCCTCTCTCACTCCCCCTGCTTGTGTTCCCTCTCTGGCTGTGTTTCTCTCTGTCAAATAAATAAAATCTTTAAAAAAAAAAAACAAAAAAAACAAAAAAAAACAAACATAATGTTGTCTTTTAATATAAAATAGTGCCAGTGTGGGCTTGTGATGCAGTTGGGCTTTATCACTTCATTCTCATTGTCAAAGCTTGATTCTGGACCACCCACATCATCCCAAGGGAAAAAAAGTATGTCTGTGTGTGGCAAAGAAAAAATAAAAACAACAAAATGGTTTTTAAGTTAAAAAATACTTTCCTGTTCTGTAAAACTGCATATATTTTGATTTAGTTCTTACTATTTTATGAAAATTACTTGTAAGAAAACATGTGCTTTTAAAAATTGGGAACATATTCTTTAGTAAAGATGTACAGAATATTCAATTTACAAATGAAACTGAAATTTTCTGCTATATATCTTCATCATGAAGGAAATCTTAGAAGGATGCTGCCTCTATATAAGAGAGGGTACCAGTTGGTAAGAAAAAGAAAAAAAAGAGGAAGTATAGGGGAACCTAATATTGGTTGGTTGGTTGGTTGGTTGATTGGTTTCTATGGATTTTTAACTAACCGTTGTTTGTAATGCTATGGTTAGTACTTAAAATAAGTGATCAAATAAGTCTCTGAAAAAAATGTGTGTGTGTGTGTGTGTGAGAGAGAGAGAGAGAGAGAGAGAGAGAGAGAGAGAGAGAGAGAGAGAAATTGAGAGAGAGAAAGAAGAGTTAACACCAGGAGATCGACCTGTTTTCCTGTTTTATTTCCTACTCAGGGAAGGAGTGATAGAGTCAACATCCTTAAAAACACGTGTTAACTATCAACTGGAAAATCTTTTAGTCTGTTGTAAGAAGAGTAGG
Organism: Spilogale gracilis; assembly: GCA_004023965.1. Taxonomy (NCBI): domain Eukaryota; kingdom Metazoa; phylum Chordata; class Mammalia; order Carnivora; family Mephitidae; genus Spilogale; species Spilogale gracilis. The sequence continues at coordinate 129,358 of PITA01000884.1, forward strand.
ATTTGGAAAAAAATGAACTGTTTTATACATAATGCTAATATTGCTTTATGAAGGATTTCATTACTGTCTTTTCAGGACTTAACTTTAACTTAGCCATCCTTAAGAACTCTGAACTTATTCCAGTAGTCTCCACCCCCCCGCCCCCATTATGCCTCCATCACACGTGGCTTTGTGGTCCCTTTTTATGCATCCTTTAATGGCACATGATCACGCTAGACTGGAAAGGTCTGATCTTTTATCTTCCCCACTAAATATGAGTGCTATTTTGAGGGCATTATCTTCCTAATCTTTAAGTCTCCAGGGCATTGCCTGGTGTGTAGCATCCTTCAGTAAGTTTTTTAATAAATAAGTAAATATTACCATTACCAAATATGTGTCCACAGTTATAAAAACTAACATTGTTCTAACGATTTACAAAACCTCAAAGCCCCTGGGTGGCTCAGAGGGTAAAGCATCTGCCTTTGGCTCAGGTCATGATCTCAGGGTCCTGGGTCAAGTCCCCTGCTTAGTGGGGAGCCTACTTCACGCTCTGCCTGTCACTCCCCCTACTGGTGTTCATGCGCTGTCTCTCTCTCTCTCTCTGTCAAATAAATAAATAAAATCTTTAATAAAAAAATGATTTACAAAACCTGATCACAGTAAAAATTTGTGTGTATTTAGGAAGAATAAAAGAAAAGTTAGGATGGTTTGTCCCATCCATTTGTTTTTTTGTTGTTTTTTTAGTATTTTTTTTTGTAATCTCTATACCCAGTGTGGAGCTCGAACCCACAACTTGGAGATCAAGAGTCGCACACTCTTCTGACTAAGTCTGGGGCCCCATTCCACTCAACCGTAAAATAAAAACAAACACTATTAACTAGTTAGAAAAGTGTTCTCTCATATTTCTGGAAAAAAATTTTTAAAAATTGGTAGGTGAGTATATCATGGCAATCAAAATGGAGAACTTAGCAACAGTTTCAAATGAACTATTACTTCTAATTCTTAAATAGTGCATATTTAAAAGTTTAGTAATATATTTTACCTGTTAATCCTAGAAATGTGTGACAACATTGATTTTTATATTCTAAGAGAAAAAAATCCAAATTTCAAAACAAAAAAATAAGTCTTTGGGCTTAAGGTGAGGACTGAGGTACAGTGAAATATCATTGACTGATGTTAAAGTTTTCCTTGGCAATAAGTATATATTTAGGTAAAATGTTGCTTTTAAAAAACTCAAATATCATCTGGTTGAATATGAATAAACCCAGGCTTCAGGATTTTAACCCAACCTGGGGATCACAAGGAAAGGGAGTGAGGGCTGATTCTAGCAACAGTCGTGACCTATGGCTTCCTATGCATGATGCATTAAATTTACTAATATTCTCACCTCTACATGTTGTTGTCCTGGCTTCTGTTACTAAACAAGCTATATATAATTTGAGCAAACCCATTTATCTTTGGTGGTCTCAGTTTTGTTTCGTTTTTTTGTTGTTTTTTTTTTTTAATTTGTAAAATAAGGGTATTGGACTAGATTACTAAGGTTCTTTTCTGTTCTTTATTTCTGTTGTTCTGAGTGGGCAATACTGTTACTACATTCAAGATATGTATATTAATGCAAATATATTAGGTATCAAAGGTCAAACTGGAAAAAAAAAAAGGAACCTTTTCCCACTAATTTATTTCAGACATACAGGCATAAAATATTACAGTTTTCAAAATAATGCTATTTTGGTCTGTACTGATATACTTAGAAACTTAATTTTGGATTTTGTTTTTTTCCCCCCTTCTCCTCTAGGCCTTAATTAATAAATAAGTTGTCAACACTCCTAAGAAACACTATTTAGAAATAGAGAATCCAGAAATAAACCCCAAAGATGCCTATTATGATGCTCATAAAATTCTATCATGTGCTGTGTACCTTCCTTTGGAAAAGTTAGGGTGATACAGTAGCCCAAAGGCCTACTGAAGAAATAAAGAAATGAATTCCCTATAATCTTGCACTGGAGTACTTTGTCCTCTGCAAACGAATATTTAAAAACTCTCTTCTGCACGCAGTTTTATTTTTTTTGCTCTTGTGATAATCCAGAACAACTTTCGTATTTTATTGTAATTCCCATCTCAGAAAAGTTACTAATAAAATTTTAGCAATAGAAATTAAATATTAATCACTGTATAGTAGATGAAGTGATTATACTCCAGTGATAGCTAAAGAATAACAATAGCTAGACCAAGAAAAAAGAGATTAAAAATGTAGTGTGTTCTTCAACATTTTTATTTTTTTTATTTATGATTATTTTTTTGGAGTTAGTCATTGATTAAGTCTGTATTTTGTTGAGCTCTGATATAAACTGATACTATTATTCTTTCATTTTCCATGCTCTATACAGTTTGTAATTAAAATGTTTCATGGAGATAATTACTTTGGTTTTTCCTAAATTCTTTCCTAAAAATTAAGTAGCAATTACATTTTAAAGCGAGTACAAATAAATTAATTCAGATCGTATAAAGTGTTTACAATTACTCTTGGGGTTAAAAGCCTAGCCTCTCCTCTTTTTCTTCTTCTCCCTCCTTCTGCCCAAGATTAATCACTGTGAGCTCTTTGTAAAGGAATGTTTTACATGTGAATACCTTTAATTGACTCGGTTTACCAAACAATGATGGATAATAGCCCTGAAATCCCTGGGAAAATGTTTTAAACATCAAGGTTTTTCCCCCTTCCACTGGATCAGCTTTTCAAACTCATTTGTTTTGATTCAGGAATTAATCTTAGTTAAGATCAGGATTTTCCTTTGGACCAATAAAGAAGATATTATATGCAACTGTGAGACAGAGGGAGGGAAGGAGAAGGAAGGGATAGAGAGAGAAATGAGAAAGACTGAGAGGCTATTCCAGAAGGAAAATAACAGGGGCAAAAACAGTAACAAAAGACAGGGAGAAAAGCATGAACATCAAATAGGCATAATACTTACATATCAGAATTTCAAATTTCAGAGATTCAAACATTCGTTCTGTTTTCCTTGACAACTATTATATGTATTCTTATCAGCTGTTATGTTTAAGCTGATTTCTCTCTCTATCCCTTCCTTATGTTTAAGTCTTCGAAGGTAATTGCTCCTTCTGATGACTGCTCTACCTATAAGTGTTAAATTTTTACAAGTAAATTCTGTCTGCCCCCTTCCCATAAGAGGAAAGCATGAGGATGCTATAGTACTATAATATTATCTAGCACTCTTATTCATACACCAAAGGGACAAAAGCAGGTTTGGGGAAATTTCAAGCAAATAAGGAATTATTCTTCTCTGTAGCAATTTTGATACAAAACTATACAACCTAGTTGTCATTGGCCTTCCCTTGAAATAATCTTTTATTGAAGGTATAACTTGTGTGCTGACACACACAAAAAACTTTGATTTATATCTCAATAGATAGAAAGTACCACAGAGGACAGCCTGGAGTTTGGTCTGTTCACATATATATCTTGGGAAAAGTGAGAAAGATTATTTTTTTGGAGTTAGTCATTGATTAAGTCTGTATTTTGTTGAGCTCTCATATAAACTGGTACTATATATCTATCCAACTAAGACAACTTCTTTTATCCCTATAACCTTGATCTCTACAAAAAATGGGGATAATGATGTTATATCCTACTTAGAGCTGATGTATTACAGGGAAAAAAATGGCATGCAGTAAGTTAAGAACACTTTCTGGCATGCTAGTAAATACTTAATGAATGTTACTTATTATTATTATGGATCATTTTAATTCAAATTTAATATTATCATTACTTGTGACCCAGCAGGAGGAATGGAAAGCTAAATTGAGGCATCAGTAAGCAAATATTTTATTTATACAAAAATTTCACTTTTGGGAGGAATTTTTTTTCATTATGTTTTATTAGAGTGTGAGTATGGGAAAGTTGTATTATTATATTTGCCTAATAAGAAAGGCACTTAGCACATTTTATCCGAGGTTTTTTAATTCCTCAATATTCATCAAAAATATTTTATTTATAAATATAAAAGTTACTTTAAATAATAAAGTTATAAGTATGTGACTACATCTTAAACTCACTGCTCACATGTTAATGTAGACAGCAACATGTCATAATGGACTCATTTAAATCCACTTTGATTAAGAAAGGTCATAATTATTAGCTGCCAAATTTGTAGGAGTTGAAACCACGATCTTTCTTTTATCATAATAGAAAAAAATCATACCTAAAATCAAAGTACATATGTGAATCCTTGCTAAAAGTAGCAACTGAATGACAACCTCCGCACTAAATACCATCTGCTGCTATCTTTAAGCCCACTACACATTGAATACACAAAAGTTGAAGAAAACCCCATGGAAACACCGACATTTAAGACAGATTTTTCCAGGGCCATGGAGGCATTTCTCATTAATGGAGAACGGGATTCAGAAACAATCAGTGCCTACCCACCACACAGAAAGTCAACAAACACATCATCCCCAAGTTACTGTCTTTTCTGAAGCTGATAGGATTGAGAGCTGTGCTTATCAGGAAATTAATAAGTATAGGTGCTTTTGTTTTTTTAAGGTAACCAGAGAAATGAGTCTATTCTTTTAATACATACCCCCCACACACATCTCCATTTATTCTGGAATTCCACCTTCTGGAAAATAAAATACATTTTGTTTGTTGATTGATTGATTTGGTTAGGAGTAGACACTGGTGTGGTATCAGTAATCTCTGTGGTTAAGAGATAATCCAACAAATCAAGCCCTATAAGGAAGGAAGGAAGTAGCAAGAGCCCTAGTAAAATATACTGAAGTTCCTGGAGAAGAGGTTTTTATGCATTCTGTCAGTCACAGTGTACAAGGTCTAGATGACAGAATATGGGATATATATAGGATATGAGACAATTCCACATTAGAAAAATCTAGGTAAATGTTTAAATAAATGCTGCTTAAGTATTGGAAAATTGGCTAAAATCAGTACTTATATGTTTGCCTTTGAATTTCTGACCAGAAAAGAGGTTTTGGGAACCCCAAGAACAGTGAGTATAGCCAAGGTCATTTCTCAAAATGCGTAGGTCTGCAAGTAGCTCTATCTTCAGGCCCTGATCAACAAACAAAATAAAATAAGTTTGCTCTTTAATGGGGTGTGCTTGAAAAATATTGAAGAACTAGGGAAAGAGAAATCTTTTTGAAGAATCTGAGAAAGAGGATAGATCTGAAAAATATGCTTATTAATACACAGAAAAATTTTCACAAACCATTATGGCATTTAATAGTGTCTCTGAGAGGGAACTAATAGTATCTCTGATATCAATTTGACATTAAGTCATAAAAGTGTTTTTAATTATATATAGTTCATGAACTATTTGGCTGAAAAATTCTTTTTGAAGAATATGTAAATTGGGGAGTTATTGGCATATAGAAGACATGATGATTATTTTCTACTTAGGGATTCAACTCAGTTTTTATCTGGGATAACTTTAAATTTTTAAAACAACTCTTACCTCTTTACATCTACTCCTTTGAAATAATTTCTCAGAAATTGTTGGCATTATGGACTAAATTGTTTCTTCCAAAAGCTTACGTGTTGAAGCCCTGCCCCACAATGTGACTATATTTGGACATATGGCCCTTAAGGAGGTAATTAAGATTAAATGAGGCCATGAGTGTGGAACTGGAACATCAGGGATGCACACACACACACACACACACACACACACACACACACACACAGAAAAGATCACATGAGGACACAGTCAGAAGGTGGATATCTATAAGCCAAAAAGGGAGGCCTGAAGAGAAACCAAACTAGCCAACACCTTGATCTTGAACTTCCAGCATCCAGAATTGTGAGAAAATTAATTTAATTGTTTAAGCCTCCCAGTCTGTGATATTTTTTTACAGTAGCTCCAGTAGAATAATACAATTAGGTTTTAGTCAGTTCTCAGAATTTGAATCTAAAGTGAAACTTAGAGAAAAATTTCCAAGAACTTTATAAATGTTATTATTATAAACTATCTCATTTTAAACACTTTCTCTTTGTTGAATAGGCCATTTCATTTACTCAAAATTTAGAACAAAGAAATATATTTTAATTTGCAAAAGAAAATTTATGTTAACTAAAGAAAATACTATATGTGAGGTTAAATTAAAATGCATTAAAAAGGCCTTCCAGGGGTACCTGGGTGGCTCTGGTCATGTCATGATCCCAGGGTCCTGGGATCGAGCCCCTCATCAGGGTCCCTGCTCAGCGGGAAGCCTGCTTCTCCCTCTCCCACTCCCCCTGCTTGTGTTCCCTCTCTAGCTATGCTTCTGTCAAATAAATAAATAAAATCTTTAATTAAAAAAAAAAAAAGGCCTTCCTTAGGTTATTTTAACTAGTGGCATAAATCTGTCTCTAGAAGATCTATGGTATCTGCCTGAAGTCATTAGAGAGATGAAAAGATGAATAGCATAATATTAAGCCATTAAATATAGCAGTTTTGGAGTCATATGCTTACCTCTTTGGAAGCAAAGACTGTCTCAAATACCAGCTTACTCTCTGTTTGCCCTACTAATTATTGAAACTACAGTTGTTATTCCAAAATCTATAAAATGTAATAGATGCTAACATATTTTATTTTATTTTATTTATTTTATTATTTTTTCAGTGTTCCAAGATTCATTGTTTATGCCCCACACCCAGTGCTCCATGCAATACATGCTCTCAGTACCCACCACCAGGCTCTCCCATTCCTCCACCCTCTCCCCTCCAAGACCCTCAGTTTGCTAACATTTCTAAGAGAGCTTTCAGAATAAGAACATTGAAAATGATTTTCATGGAACAATTGAAGTTAATAAAATCTGTTATTTCATGTTTTTAAAAGATCCTATCTTTCCAAGATAGGGAATATAAGATAGAAGTTTGTCTTTTATATGAAGAATCAGTTTGATTATGGGGCACCTGGATGGCTCAGTCGTTGTGTGTCTGCCTTCAGCTCAGGTCATGATCCCAAGTTCCAGGATGGAGCCTGGCATGAAGCTCCCTGCTCGGCAGGAAGCCTGCTTCTCCGTCTCTCACTCCCCCTGCTTGTGTTCCCTCTCTAGCTGTGTTTCTCTCTGTCAAATAAATAAATAAAAACCTTGGGGGAAAAAAAGAATCATTGATTTTTTTTTTTAAGATTTTATTCATTTATTTGAGAGAGAGAGAGAGCAAGAGAGATTGAGTCCAGGAAAGGGCAGAGGCAGTAGTAGACTCCCTGCTGAACGGGGAGCCTGACATGAGGCTCTACCTCAGGACCCAGGACCATGACCTGCGCTGGAGGCAGATGCTTAACTGACTGAGCCACCAAGGCACCCCTAAAAGAATCAGTTACATAACTAGTTCTGGATGAGATCAAAGTTCTTTCATGACATTATGACTTACTGTTCATCGGAAAAATCTTTTGTTTATTGAACTACTATTTTTTCAAAGTGTAACAATGACATTATAATGAAAATGGATGAAAGTATAGCTCAAATAGGCTAATACTCATAATTATTTTTCTTCTTCTTTTGATGATTTTTTAAAAGAAAAGATGTGTACCAGTAGGGAGAAGCAGCTGTCTCTGTGGTGAAGAGCATGCATGATGCTTTTGCCAAGTTTCACGTGTTTGCCTACAGCACAAAGAGCTTAGCAGGCCAAAAAAAAAAAAATTCTATTGAAGGAATGCATTGAAACTGACTATGAATTCTTGTCAACTACTTCCAGGAGGAAAATAAATCATTAAGGGCTTCATATGACTGAATTAGGAGTGCCAACACAACAGGAGATAATATAAATTTACTTTCTAAGAGTATATATGTTTGAGCGGGATCTTCAGGAAAAGAAAAAGAATTTTGAAATGTCTATGAAAGGGATATAAGACAGTAGAGTGTGGGGGAACACTAGTGTTCAGACAAGAAATGAAAGAAAATTTCTAGTATCTAGCCCTAAAATATTTATACATAAATATATCAGTTATACATGTTTAGGAGTTTATCTTTAAGGAGACTTATATCAAATATTGAATGCTTTGCCTGAGTTTTGAGAAATAATTGACTTAAGGGTTTCAAAGCCATTGGAGAGTTTCCTCTGAACACACTAAATGTTGACTTATGAATGCTGACTTACAAGAATTTACATGTTGCCTCTTGGCTAGAACTATCTAAGCCATGAATAGATTAATCCTTGGGGTTACATAGAGCAGTAACAAGACCTCCCATGTGGAAGTAGCTATCCTCATTTTTTCCTATCTGAAAATAACTTTATTAGACAATATCATACACTTTCTTTATTGCCAGGTGACTCACATGAAACCACAAGATACTTTGAATCGAGTAGATAATACCATAGTTCACTTATTATATCCATAAATCCAAACACTGAAACCTACTCTTGGTTCTGTACTATCGAAATATCTTAATTATCAATAAGACTAACTAAGGACTAAGACTAAAAAAAAACTTTCACGTGACTGAAATCTTGTTAGGTCCCAGAAGCCTATGGATATCAAGTCATATTAAGTCATTTCTGATTTTTGTCTGCCCCTCTAGCATCCTGCAAAGTCTCAAGAGTCTCTTGAAATCTAGAGATGCTTCACAAGTCAGTCTCTTTCATAGGACCAGCCTACAGCCTTCTTTCTGTAGCATTCTACTTCCTTTGTCTATGCCCTCTGCCTTAGAATCACTGTAAGTGACCTTAATTCTGCCACGTCTTACTACTTCAACCTGACAATGATATCTCAAAGACTATCCCTAATCCTCTCAAAAGTCTTCACATCTAGAGGGCCAGAATCCTTCTGTGTTCTGTGCAGAAATGGTAGGAAAATGGCCTCTAAAAAAGGGGGGGGGCTTCTAACTTTACCCTCTGCTGCAGTGACACCTAAGCCCTAAGAGAGCACAATTCCTGACCAGAGTTTCACTAATTTTCTCATGAAAATATTCCCTCCATCTTCAGGTCCTTAGAATCTCCAAACCAGTTCAAATGTCCAGGAAAGTATAGGCACCATGCTATACCCTGAATCTACATCTTCGTCATCACAAGTTAGGTCTCAACAAAACAAAACAAAACAAAACAAAACAAAACAAAAAAACCTATTTCCTTCTTCAGCAACATTCAAAGTTCCTCTGTATATTTTTCAAGCATATACATGCTGGTAGAGGGTAGTAGGAAGTTGACAAAAGAAGGCTGGACAAGACATCTCATTTTTTTTCTTCTAATTAAAAAAAGGAAAGCAGTAGTTGTCAGGAATTCACTGAAGTAGTATTCAATAATCTTTTCAAAATATCAAAAGATAGATAAAATATCTAAGTATCTTGGGCACCGGCTCAGGTCATGATCTCAGAGTCTTGAGATCGAGGGCCACATCGGGCTCTCTGCTCAGCAGGGAGCCTGCTTCCTCCTCCCTCTCTCCGCCTGCCTCTGCCTGCCTGTGATCTCTCTCTCTCTGTGTCAAATAAATAAATAAAATCTTAAAAAAAATCTAAATATCTAAATACTATCTAAAATAAATTATTATAAACCAAAGTTTAATATGGTGTTATTTATAACAATTACAATCAGGATTATAGGAGAATTTACATAGTGATAACTACCATTTATTGTTTACTATGTGCTAAGCATTGTCTTAGGCACAGTAAGCATACTATCATATTCAGTTCTGAGGGTAACAAATTATTATACACTCTTAACCAGAACTATTTCTGGACCCTGGTATATTTCACTTCCCCAAATAGTCACTGGCTATATAGGTATTTATCAGTACTAATTTGAAGTTTATATGAAGCATATGCTCCACCCCATAGAACTATCACTAAAGGACCCATGTTTGTAGAACATTTGGTTACTATGTGCCCACAACATGGTAGATCCTACACAGAGAGGATATGAATATAAATAATCCTTAGTGTTCTTTCACATTCAGTTTGGTTTCTTTGCTTATAGTAAGAATATTAGCATATACTTCAAGAAAAAAATGTACCACATTAAATAATACTATGCAACTTCTGCCTTGAAATTGTTCATTTTAGCAATCACATACAATTTGAAATCTTTCTGACTCCAGAACATATCTTTTTCTTTTTTCCAGAATTAGTGAAACAGTATCTAACATGATTTTGGGAAAATGATGTAGTGAGGTATTTTTCAGATAAGCCTCAGGTAACACTTGAGGAGAATTTAGGATAGGAGACACTTTTAACTCAGTATTTTATCTTGATACTAGCGATACACAGTAAGTATCCATAGTTTCACATACATATCTAGTGAAACACAGACTGTTGAAATGATTCAAAAGAGAACATTGTCAGACAAAACTGAACTCAATGCAATTCATAGAAATTAAAGTTAGAAGGACCTAATGGTTTCATTAATAATAATAGTAATAATAGTAATGAAAGCTTTTATTTGATGAGAACTGATTGTACACATTTTGTATTTATTATTTTGTTTAAATGTCATCATTTCACAAAATAAACAAAATAGGTACAAAATCTTTACTTTATAGTTGAGGACACTCAGGACCGGGGACATGAAATGTCCTGACCACATTAATGCAACTGGTCAGAGCAGAGGAGAGAGTAGAAACATGTCCCCTAACTCAAATCCCTATTTGTTATCCTATGCTGTCTCAGGGAAATCATCCCAAATATACAAAATCTTGTGAACTGAGCTAACGGCATTTTTAAGATAAAATGTGAACAGCCAAATATATCCACAAATGGTTATGTGTTCTTTCTTACTAAGATTTCAGTAGAAAATATATATTTACATATGGGTTCGGGCAGATTTAAAAATCAGTGACTTAAAAGAGTTATATTTAATGAACAGAGTCTGTGCTTTGTCTTTATTTTTGTCTACTTCACCAATGTTTGAAATCAGCTTGATGCCCTTGCTAAGTCTGGCTTTATCTTCTGTAATAAAATAAATTTAACTCAAACCTTTTTCATTATATAACTTTATGCCTAGTGACATTTTTAAGTTGGTTTATTTATAAAGAGAGAAAAACATAATAAAATGGCAATTGAGAGACCTGGATAGACCGAGTGTCTCCAGTCTCTATGCACATGTGTGTGCTAGCTGTTAATTGGGTAGTATTTTCATGTCAGGTTATGGTGAGCAATTTCAAGAATTGGATAGGTCATATTTTTTTCCACAGAGATACAATCACAGTGCTTATTTGAACAGTGTGCACTAAACTGCGTGGGAAATCTTGAGGTAATAATTATCCTGAAGTTTAAGATACATCAGCACATGATGGGAGCCCAGTTAGGAAATAACTTGACAAATTCAGTGGACACTAGATTGGACATGAACCCAAAACAAAGTGATTTCTTGAAGTTCAGAGTGAACAGGATGTGACTGTTTGGGGGCATCATGAAAGGGATTTATCCACTTTAACAACAGTGATTTCCTTATCCAAAGGATTACAATATCCTTAATCAGAGAATGCTTAAAGATCCAAGTTCACCATATAAGAGAACATCCAGAACATGAAGAAAGATTGAGTTTATGTGAAGAATGGAGTATTGCTTACAAATAATTTCTAAAAGGCATGATTATATATTTGTAGTCATTATATAGAATAGTCAATAGAAGTATATTGAAGAGAAACAGATATTAATTTTGGTTGTGACACCAGGTTAATATTTTCTTTCTTTTAACCATTTTTTTTATTTGCCTGTTTCTCTGGTTTTCATTTCAAAAATGTAGAGGTTTGTATCAAAAATCTGTAAAGATACTTCTGGTCCTACAAAGCTATAAAGCTAATATATTAGTATATTGAATATAAGGCTTTTTAAAGCTCTGTGACCAGAAATGGCATCAAAGACTTCCTAGTTACAGAATTGTAATAGAGAGCATAGAAATTACAGTTCACATTACAATATTTAGGTAGATAGGGCTTATCAGAGAAAACTCAGCTATTCCCTGTTTGCTGCTAAATTTTGCAAAGATTAATATGACCTTGAAAGACTGTAATAGAAAATGATAATAGAATGTAATGGAAGAATTTTTTTTAAAGATTTATTTATTCAGAGAGAGAGAGAGAGTATGTGCATGTCTGCAAGCAGAGGGAAGGGCAGAGGGACCCACAGAGGGAGGGGCAGAAGGAGAGGGAGAGGGAGAGAATCCTTGAGAAACTCCCCACTGAGTGGAGTGGGGAGCCCCACACAGGGCTCCACTCCAGGACCCTGATAACATGATCTAACCAAATCCAGAGTTGGATGCTTAATTGACTGAGTCATCCAAGTGCCCCTAGAAGAATTTTTCTGACTACAAAGATATATAGACCTTCCCAAACCAGGCATTATAAAATGTAAACAACAACAAAAAAATTGTCTTATGGGCGCCTGGTGGCTCAGTGTAAAGCCTCTGCCTTCGGCTCAGGTCATGATCTCAGGGTCCTGGGATCAAGGCCCGCATCGGGCTCTCTGTTAGCAGGGGAGCCTGCTTCATCCTCTCTGCGTGCCTCTGCCTATTTGTGATCTCTCTCTCTGTCAAATAAATAAATAAAATCTTTTTTAAAAATGTCTTATGCTTTTTAATTTAATATATCTGTGTGAATACAATTTTTTCTCTTTGTTTTTATTGCATGAATTTTTTTCTCAGGATGCATTTGAAGTTCAGCTAATGTTCTTCAAAGTTACATGTATGTACATGTTTGAATATAATTTTCCACCAAATAGTCTAACATATGTAATGTAGAACCTGAGATGTTATGGAAATATTCAATATTATTTTTTCCTTATACAGAAAACACAAAACTTATCTTAAAGGATACTCTTGAGGAATATTTTTATGATCTGGATATAACCATAAATTCTAAGGTCCAGTGTGATTCAGAAAATTTACACTTATGATGGGAAAAAATGTGATTCAGAAAATTTACACTTATGATGGGAAAAAGTATTTTGTGATTTTATATGTGTGTGTGTGTGTGTGTATGTGTGTGTGTGTGTGTGTTAGTGTTTCCACTGATGTAGCAGCCTATGTGTCATAGCACCAGTTTCTGGATCTTTTACTGAATGTCCCAAGACTTTGGAAAAAATGGAGAGTAAATAGGGAATAATAAACTCTTTCTGGAAATAAGTAACTAAGATTAGCACACTCTATAAAGTGGAATCTGAAATGATTTAAAGTTGAAGTTTCTTACTAATTATTTAGTAAATGTGAAAAACAAGTTTATTCTATTTTGGAGATAATAAAAAATAATAAATTCAGCATGACATAATTTTTTCCTTATAGAGGAGGGCTATTCTGCTTAAAGCTCCATTAACAGTAGCCAACTTTTATTTTTATAATGTGGATTTATTAAATCAACGAGTTAATTCTTTACAATGGAAATCGATAGTCATTGGTTACTTATATTTCTCTTACTTTTTGGTGTCATGTAGACAAAACATTTGAGAGAGGTGTTGAATTTTCATCTGGTGGTTTGAGGTCATATAAAATGGCCTAAAACAAAGAAAAGTGGATCTAAGGCTGACTTGAGTTAACTAATTGTCACCAGGTGCATTTGCCAGGTTTATTGAATCATAGCTTTAGTTTCCTTTAAATCCAGTCTGTTTCTCATGACAAGCAAACTTTAGATTCAGCATATTAAAAGCTACAATAGTTTGTGTTGGTTTTCCTTTGTCTTATATCTACAGCAGTCTGAGAGAGCAACGAACTTTTAGCCACAGCAGGAATTTCCTGTAAAATACAATAAATGACTGTGCTTTCCTCATCGCCCACATCCTTTTTTAATTCCTCGGTCCTAGGCATTTTTCCACTGCTTTAGGTAGAAATTTGCTCACTTTTACAGGAAGTAATACCTGTAGATGTTTTTCAGTTTTTGAATAACTTGTAGACATAAATAATATATAATTAAATATATTAGTGGGACGCTATACATTAATGGAACAATCCACAAAGTGGAAGGTTTACCCAAATGGAACTTATTATTTTGTAATTTTTAAATATTTTATTTATTTATTTGAGATAGAGTATGAGAGCATGAGCAGGGGAGGGGTAGAGGAGAGGGAGAAGCTGCTGGAAGGAGGTTTCCTGTTCAGCAGGGAGCCCTATGCTGGGCTAATCCCAGGACCCCCTGGATCATGACTTTAGCCAAAGGCTAAGCTTAACCAACTGAGCCACCCAGCCCCCCCCATCTGGCATTTATAAGAATATTGTGACTGATGGAATAATATAAACAGAAAATGAGATAATCTCAGAAAGATGTTAAGTATGGGCAGTTTAGGAAGAGTGGGCTGGAAGCTAACAACTAGTTTATTTACAATCATGATAGTTATAAATGAAGTGGCATAATCAAATTGATCATTTTACTTTGCCACATTCAGGGTAAGGTCTGCATATTTTAGAAAGAGGAAAGATTTTGTCAAAATCAATATATTCCATAAAAAGATAAATAATTTGCTTTGAAAGGAAGATTAAAGAAGGCCTTGGAGATAGGATAGAAGACAAATGAAACAATAATAAAATACCTAAGCAAAACAAACAGTGTTTTTTGTGGGGTGTGAGGGGGTGCTTTCTTTTCATATGGGGTTTTCCCACATAGGGGAAATCCACATCGCATCAACTATTAGAGTTCATCTGGAGTCTGATGGATTCTGGCTGAGATTTGGCCTGAAGGATCTGATTCTTAATCCTAAGTATGGGTCTATCCCACTGAACAAGGTTTTCAAACATAAAAATCCCTTCAATATAGATATTCCTGTTCAACTGATTGCTAATTTTATGAGTCAGTGCATTTTGGCAAAAAGTTAGGGAGCTTTCCCATATCTAATGGCAACCTCTTATATTTTTTGTAAATGTATAATGTTCTTCATTATCAAAAATGAAACTTCATTATCAAATAATAAAAGTAAGCTATTTGTTAATGATCATAAACTACAAATATGTTATTACACATAGAATTATAAGTCCCAAGTTCAAAGGAACTTCCTTAACCTTCTTATGATTTGATATCCTTAATAACAAAAAAGAAGACTCTTTGGTATGTTCCCATCCATTGCTTCTAAAGCCTTATATTATTAGCTTACTAGTAACACCAACAGCTCACTTCCATGTAATATATGTAGTATCTAGTCACATTATCCCAGATCCAGTTAATCTTATTGTAATTAAGCCAGAAAGATAAAGAAAGGTAGAAAATAGATCTCTGAGAGAGCAGGACATTTTAAGAACTGCAGTGTTTGTTGTTTTCCCTTTCCTTTGAAGTGATTGCATGGCTACTATACAGACCTCTTCTAATCTTTTCATAGGAAAATTCTCAATGAAGTCTTCCTTGCTGAAAATCTTCTATGCAACAAATATACACCTTGCTGAAATTTTATTAAAAAAAATTTCCCATCCAATGACTGTAATGAATGTTTTTAAAAATCCTACTTGATTGCATTACTATTACAATTTCTGCAGGTAAAGCCATTTTGAAAAAATATGTAATTATTTTATAGGTATAAAATAATTTTAATAAATAGACACTGTATTAGTAGATGAAAAACTAAAATATATGAAGAAGCTTAATTATCTTTCCAATAATCTATAAATGTAATGTAATCAAGCTAATGAATAATTCTAAAGGTTAACTGAACAAATCACAAAAGATAAATGGACCTTAGAATCCAAAATAATTTTTTAAAAATTTTTATTTATTTATTTGAGAGAGAGAGTGAGCACAAGCAGGGGGAGTGGGAGAAGGAGAAGCAGGTTCCCCACTGATCAGGGAGCCAGCCATGGGGCTAAATCCCAGGACCCTGGGATCATGACCTGAACCAAAGGCAGTGGCTTGCCAACTGAGACACCCAGGCACCCCTACAAAATAATTTTGTTAACAGAATTTAGTAAATATAACAATTTAGTTATATTAAAATCAGTAATAGAAAAGAGTAACTGTTTAATGAAAAGTGTTAATAAACCTGCCCATCAATTTGGAGGAAAAATTTATATCTGAGATTCAATTTCAGTTGGATTAAGATTTAAATGTGAGTTTGGACTATCAAATTATTAGAAATATAAAAATTAATATTGTTGCAATGTTAGGACATAAAAGAATTTTTTTGTTTTTATTTTTTTTAAGATTTCATTTATTGACAGAAACACACCTTGAGAGGGAACACAAGCAGGGGGAATGAGAAAGGGAGAAGCAGGCTTCCCGCCAAGCAGGAAGCCAGATGTGGGGCTGGATTCTGGGACTCCAGGATCAGGACCTGAGCCGAAGGCAGACACTTAACAACTGAGCCACCCAGGCACCCGGGACATAAAAGAATTTTTAGTAAGATTATTAAACTGTAGTGATAGCTAAAAACTAGATCCTTCTGTTGCCAAAATTCAAGCTAGCCAGAGATATTCTCTTTATTTCTTTTCTTTTTCCCACCTCATAACCATCGATTATGTTTCAGAGTCGAATTGATGATTAGCTAAATAAAGCAGGAAAAAATATTCAAAGTTAGAATGGAGCTTTTACACATCACTTTCTTTGTTAAAAAAAAAAGTTCAGATAGTATTTTTTCTTGTCCCTGTTTATAATTCAGCATAGTTAGATTCAGAAGTTCTAGAATCTCAGAGCTGAATGGAACTGAGAAGTCTTAGAGTGAAACCTACTCAGTTTACGGATTTGGAAAGTAGGTTTTTAAGAGACTTTTTGCCTTCTAACCCACAGCTGTGATAGATGAGCTAAGACTATGAGTTCCCCTAAGTTTCAGTTCTGTGCTTCTAAATTGAAATTAAACCATAGATGAGTCAAACTAATATGACAGCAAACTGCAATCCTGGTTCTCATTTATATTTTTTAATCTCCCCAGAGACAATTTTCAACATCTTCCCTGCTGGAATTTAAACACATATTCACCTTAAACTGTACTTGTTAAAAACAAAATTTAAATACTATGAAAGAAGCAGTAAACTTCTCCCAAAAAATCTTACCAAAACTCCTTAAGTCAGAGATGAATCTAATGAAAATGGTTTAAATTTGTACCTTTCATTTTCAAGCCACTTCCAATTTATCTCCTTTACAGCATCCAAAAGATGTTAAAATTCCTAAGTTAGAAAGATACTCAGAAAAAATATTGTATAATCCCCTTAATTTCCACATGAAGATGACTGGTAGCCTAAACTGTGGAGATCAACATCAGTTTTTGGTTAGTTAATGAATTTTCTTCCATTTTACACTCTTTCCTATATGCCTTCATTAAGCAAAAATTGGGGCTTATAAAAACTGATCTGGCTCCAATTCACATAAAAAGGCTCAGGAACAAAAATCCAGCCGTCAGATAGAAGTAGGCATTGTGAGCATTCAAACCTTGCTCTAAAGAACAGTGTGAGTCATATAAAATGTAATGTGCAAGGGAAGCTGACACATAAAAGGATAGAACAATGATGAGTTCCCAAAGACATGCTGTGGGAAAAAGAATAATTATAGAGGGTCTATTTTTGGGTCCAGCAGAATGACTTAGGAATTTAAAAATCAGAAGAAGGAATTATGTCACTTACTTGAATTTAAGATAAAATTATTTAGGAGCCTTTTTTTATTAAAAGCTATTAAGGATGATACATGATTGAATTTTTAAATACTTTGCAGTCTAAAAATAAGTTAGGACAGGAAAACTAATTTTGTCAGGAAGGGAGCTGTAAGTTGTAATAATAATTGCATAATTAATATGTTACTGACATGGAAGTATAATGCTAAATATAAATAAAAAGACATATCCATCTATAACAGTAATCTTTTTGGAAGTACCAGTGTCCCTGAAGATTGTAATTAATGCCCAGGATTGAAATGGAAACTGTTTGGCCAGAGAGTTCTAAAAATAGTCTCTAGACCAACTTAAATCATTAAAACAGATTATCCCCCCCATTTTCCTGTTCCCTTATTTATAAGTGATATCCTCTTATGTTCCAATTATGGGAAAATTTTACAATCATTTATAGGAATAGAACAGTGACTATGAGATTCAGAAAAGAAAGAACTCTACAGAGGAAAGTCATTTCGTTCAAATGAACAATACAGCTCTATTATTTAATAACATTAAACATAATTTGTTTTCTATCTATATCTATATAGAAATATATATATATTTATAAGAAAGTTAGCTACAGACATTATATATGTGCATGTATGTTTATGTGTGTGTGATGTTTGTGGCAAATATTACCAAATTACTAATATTATGAAATCTGATAGGTTCCATTCAAATTAATTTAACACTCCTAGTTCTCTGGCTAAGAGGACAAGAATTTAGGGGCTAAATGCATATACACTAAGGTCCAGGAAATGACTTCATAAAGTTGCCAGATATCCTTAAGTCCATTTCTACCAGTATTTTGTTATCCTACCTTTCAAAGTTTTCCTTTATTGGGGAGTTAATTGACATTAAGTTATAAATCATTCTGTGAAATCTTCCTCACTATTGTTAACATATTATTCTCAACTTCTTTGGAAATCCAACATGTTCCTTTTTTTAGGTCCTGAATGTTCTTTTGTAATGTACACAATACCTGAAAGTAGGGCCATCCAAAGTTTTGACAGGTGGCAGCACAAGTGGTCGCTGTATCATTGTAGAACCCTGGAGGACAAGAGAACATTCCTGTGAATTTGGTAATATTATTTGTGAATAATGGGATTTTACAGAATTTAACTTAAAGTCATAAACTAGCATGGGTTCTTTTGTTCAAACCATAAACCTCTGTATTTTAAATGTTGAATTTTAATGGAAAGTTGGGAGGAGATGGGTCGGACCCTTTTAGGTTGCTGTCATGCTAACCTGGAGGTAATTAAGAACCTTGTTCTTGGCACATTATTTTTCAATGATGAAGATTTTAAGGGGCACAAACATAAAGGATGGTCCCTGTTGTTCAAGATCTTAGCAATAGGAAGAAGTGGATGCTCTGAAATGTTCAGGAGAAAGGTTTTCCTGGAAGAAAGGATTTGTCAGTGGTTCTGAGGATGGAATGATGTAGCCGGTTCAAAGTACAGAAAGAAGGTCAACGTGATCAAAGTGGAATGAATGAGATGCAAAGAGTGTCATAGACCTTGTCAAAGAGGGAGGCAGAGGTGAGATCATAGCCTCTTAGCATTTAACTTTCTTTAAACATAGGACATTACCAAAAAGTGAGATTCACCCACTGAACAAAGAATATATATAAATGAGGTTAATAGGCTTCTTTTCAGACTCAAACTAATGTTGAAGGCAAGATATAGCTGTAATAGAATTTAATCCACCTTTGCACTTACATGGTATTTGGATATAATTTGTGTTCACAAATTATTTATCTCCATTAGTTCATATTGTGATTTGAGAAGTTTTTATTGAACTTACTTTTATGGATCAGGACCTGAGCCCAAGGCAGATGCTTAACAACTAAATCACTCAGGTGCACTTTCTTCCTCTATTTTTAAAAGAGATTTTGATGTGTATTTGATGGGTTTTTTGAATAAAGAAAATGGGAAGTTAGAGATATGATTCCTGGCATTACTGGTTGTGCTCTTGTCATTCTTGGAAATGCTATTTATACCTTTCCAGTTTTAAAAGTCATAAAGTACACTTTCTCCTTTTCCTGGACCACCTAACCAAAACAAGATAGTTAGCCCTTCTCTTAAATAATTGTAAGCAAAAGTGACTTACCCATAATTCTACAACCTCAAGTCACTGCTACCCAATTAAAAACAAATGTCTCAGAGAAAAATTTTAATTCTTTTTACATACGAATTTGCTGTGATTCATATTCAGGGTAATGCAAAGTAAAATCACGATGAGATACTATATTACTCCCACCAGTCTGGCAGAAATTTAAAAGTTTAACAATACTAGAAAGTGTTGGAAAGGATGTGGTGTAATGGAAACGTCGTACACTGCTGATGAGAGAGTATAAATTGGTACAAGCACTTTGAACTGCTAAATTCCTGAAATCCCACTTGAAAGTATATTCCCTGAAGAAATTCAGGCATATGTGTACCAGGAGATTTGTAAAAAATACATTCACTGCTTCATTGTTTGTAATAGTAAAATGGAGGAAGCCAATCCAAATGTCTCTCAGCAGAAGTAAAGAGAAATACACTATGGTATATTCATACCGTGGAACACTGCAACAGTGAAAAGAAAGAAAACAGCTACATACAGTAATAGCGCTGTAGCTCCAAAAATGCTAAATGAAAGAAGCAATCTCTGGAGATTATATTCAGAGTGAGTGCACTTTCATAAAAATAAAAATAAAACCAGCAAAACTAAATAACACATTGCCTAAAAGCAGGTATGTATGTGATAATGACATAAAGTAAAGCGAAGGAATAAGTACAAGTCTGGGTAATGGTTTACTTCTGGGGTGATGTGTGTGACTTAACTAAGAGGAACATGACAGACAAGCTGGGTTCCATAAATAGGAATTTATTTATTTAAACAATGTATTTATGCTATGCATAATCTGTATGTACAAGATTTTTAAAATCAGAAATCATTTTTGTAGAACAATAAGAAGAGTATGATTACTTAATCTGGAGGTATGCATTTATTGTGGGTTTATGGATAAAAATATCAAATGCAATGTATTTGGGATAGGTCAGAGCACTGGGGGAGGGAAACGCAGCTGCCTCACATATCACTGAGCCAATGTGAAAGTTTTCTTACTTTTGACAGGCTATTGTTAAGATTAGACTCCCTTTAACTACTTCACGGTTAAATCATAAAGCACAATTTAGACACTTAGAATTTTATAAATATGATTTATATTTACTAATTCTGTTTGACTTTAGGTTACTTTCCTAGTTGTATGAAGAAAATTTTGGAACGCCAACAATGAACAGCTCATGAATCAATTGTGTGTGTGTGTGTGTGTGTGTGTTTACCCCTGAGTCCAGTGAAAGAAGAAAGGGTCAGCAAAGTTGTACTTTGGATTATTACCAGGTTCTCAAGACTTTTAAGTTAGGATGAGTCAGATGGGAAAATGCAACCCAAATCACAAAACTAGTAATTCTCAAAGTCAAAATTAGAAGAAAAAGTAATATGTATGTCTTGTTATTTTATTGTTTAGAAAGAGAATCATTTGGTTTAAACATGTGTGTTGTTTGTGCTTTACTTTTGTTATTGTAAATTTAAACCTAATTGTGCTTTTATGTCTTTGTTCTCACTATATCCAGAGTTCAACGGAGAGAAAACTATTTTCAGGGCACACAGGGATCTCTTAAGCTTTCCTCCCTCTGTATGCTGAGTGAGCTCTGCCTGATTTGGTAGGTTGGGAATGAGCCAAGGGATTTGTATTTTATCAATCAGTTCTGCTGTTTTAGGTGTGGTATGATTAATATAGCCCAATATCTGGTCTGCCTTTTGAGAAAGTGTCCTCGAGAGTAGTCAGACCCCATAAACCCTTAAAAGTAGAGTTATTATCTTGACCACCAGGGCCCAAGCCTTAGAACATGATTATCACCCAGGAGGTGGTGTTTGCCTCTCACAACTTCTTCATAAACACTCCTCACCTCTTATCAGAAGGAATAACTTCTCGGCTTAACCCTCCACCCAAATCCCCACACAAAAGAGCAGATAAAGTTTTCCTATCTAAACTGTTAGACAAACAGCTAGAAGGCATTTGCATACTAACTTTTTGTCCGTGGTCATGTATTCAAAGTGTGTCCACATCTTAATTTATGCAGTTCAGTGCTGGGTTTTTACTTTAACCTTTCTGGCAAATAAAATATATCTCAGTAAATCCATTTATCTTCCTTTATTGCTTTCCCGTTTATCTTCTCTCTTTTCCTATTTTGTTCACTCCCTTTTCTTGATCTAATTTCTTTTAATTTCAAAACCCATCTCTCACTCTGATTTTATGTCAGTCTGTTTACTCAGTGAGCAATAATGAAATAATGACTAAGTTAATTACATTCTTACAGTCATTTATATATCTGTTCTCTGGACAAAAAATTTTCTGAATCTTCTATTTTCTCTGTTCTCTAAATTGGCTCTTCACTCCCTAGCTTGTTTCTTTCATGTCTTTGTTTTATTAACTTCTGGGTGAATCTTCAAACCCTTCTTCTTGCCATTTACCAAAGATACTGTTGCCAGACTTGTAACAAAATGCAGTATTCTGGATTTATTCCAAGATGTGATGTATGTAAACACAGACAGCACATTTTTTCCTTTAGAGACATCTGAGGACAGCTAGAAAGAGAAATTAGTTGAAATTGAGTTAATGAGAGAATTGTTAATTAATGTTTGTTTGGGCAACATCATGAACTACAAAATTGATTTTTATATCCTATTTTATGCTGTAGGCTAGCTAGCTGTATCTCAGGTGTTATTATCAGTCTCCTGGAATAGAGATGTTTAACACAGTCAAGATGATCTAGCAGATATAAAAGCTGAAAAATTACTAAAATACATATATACATATTAGGATATATCTTTAATTCCATGATGCCCCAGAGAGCCAATTGTAGTATTTAGTGAAACTATTTTAAATTGACAACAATTTTTTACATCAGGCAATTATTCAAACCTCAAAACAGCCTTTTTCATCCTACAAGTAGCGCTATTAGAAAAGGCTCTCAAGAATATGTGGTGTCTCTGCTGAATCTTGATGAGAGAGAACAAATATTTTGGCACTGCCTTTGACCGAACCAGACTACTGGGACTATCTCTGTCATTGTAAGGACTGACACTAGCTTAAGAAAGTATAAAGTGTGTCTGCTCATTGTAAGAAATTAGTCTTTTTGAACTTATTTTTTTTAATTAATTCCTATTTTTAAGAATTTATTTTAATTTATTTTATTTTAAAAGATTTTATGTTTTTAAGAAATCTCTATACCCAGTGTGAGGCTTGAACTCACAACCCTGAGACCAAGAGTCGCATGCTTTTCTGACAGGCTCCCCTATATAATAATTTAAAACAAGGTATTTGAATTAAAACTTCTAATGGGGTCTTTACTGATGTAAAGTTCATTTTAAGTGCTTTTTTTTTTTATCATTTTGCCAAGCTCATCTAGATTAAAAATTGCCAGTTGCCTGTTGGTCTCAACTTTATGCATTATTATTATTAATTTTAAGCTACTTGGGACAAAGAAAATATGTTGTAGAATATGGAGTTGTGATGCTATATATAAACATACCAAAAAATAATTGAATGTAGACTAACCCTTAAAATAAAATACAGTTTTTGTTAGGGTATTGTTATCATTTATGTTTTGTAGTCAGAAATTTATTTTACGTACATTATTTGATAATGACCATATCCAATAAAGTCAGGAAGTTCAAGAAGAGTTAAAGAATAGGAAAGGATAGTGGTAAAAAGCTATTTGACAATTTGTTTTGATGTTTTGAGCAATTCTGCATTTAAGACAGAGTTGTTTAATCCAGACTTGTTTTGTTTCTTGTGGTTTAAAATTCAGCCAGTGTGTTATTACATAATATGCTGAAATAAACAGCAAAATAATTTCAACACATTTTATATACATATTTTCTCTAAATACTATGAGCATAATTTGAGAAGCAGTCTTTTACTCCAAGGAAAATTATTATTTCCATAAATGACATGCGTATCTGGGCTCAGAAGAAGAAAATCCCAGGTATGATATTTCTAGGTAAATGAATGATTACTTTTATTATTTTTTTAAGGTTTTATTTATTTGACAGAGATAGAGAGTGAGAGAGGAAACACAAGCAGGGGGAGTAGGAAAGGGAGAAGCAGGCTTCTTGTTGAGCAGGGAGCCTGATAAGAGGCTCAATCCCAGGACTCTGGGATCATAACCTAAGCAGCCACTTAAAAACTGAGCCACCCAGTAGCCCCTAGTGGTCTGTATTAAAGTAAAATAAAACAAACAAACAAACAAATAAATTAATTAAAAAAAAATAAAGTTAGCTATATGGATCTCAACACACAGAATCTAAATTTAAAAAGACAAGTATTGTTATAACTTGTGAGATGAGTCAATTCAGAATATATATTTTGCAAAAATCCATCATGAAAGTTTCGAACAAATCATGACTTTATTTAATGACAAATACATACTTCAATTTATAAAAAAGTCCTTTGATTTTACATTTGGAAAATTTCCAAAACTGTATAAGGATGAAGAGGCATTTACAGTTGGTTTTCTTTTTAGAATTACCTTTAAATATTTACAAATCAACACTTAGAAGCTTGATAAGTAGAGATTTTCAAATACCTAACTCATGACATCAAACAGGTGTGTAATTTTTTGTGAATTAAACAAACTTTTTTCTACATATTCTTTTTAAAGACTGATTTTTTTTTTCAATTTCACTACTAAGTTTTTTTCTCCTTCTATAGACTTTTTTTGTGTTATTGTCCAGAAAGGCAATAAGTAATGGAGTAAGACTTTTGTTGGGAGGCAACAGTTGGCAGGTCTGCCAGTTTCAACAAGAAATTCTGCCAAGTTCAGCCATTGTTTGGCCATTTGGGGAAATGCTTCAACGTTTTGTGCTAAAATACCGAGCAACCTTCTTATTTACCCTAGTTTGAAAGGTCATTCCTTGGAATTCAGTGAAACCTGAACTACATTACAGAAAGCATCTTTACTAATTTATTTCCCTTTACAAAAGCAGTGGGGGGATAAATATTAGGTTGACCTATGAATAATAAAATGATAATTAGTTTTTGAATATTTTCTCTTTGGCAGTGGGTTATGTCTCTAACCCCTTCAAAATCTGTATTTTGTATTGTATTGAATACTGCATACAAAATCACATAGAGTCAGCTATCTAGTTTTCTGTGGAGACTGATACAAAGAAACATATTCATTTAATCCTTTATTAAGCAATATTTAAGGACCTATTAGGTACAGGCCCATATCTAGGTGCTTAAGATATATTAGTGAAAAAAAGCAGGCAGAAGTACTTGTAGAGTTTATGTGTTAAAGATATGGACAAAAAATAAACAATAACAGAATATATGTAAATGATAGTTGATAGTTTGTTACAATGTGATTGATGTTATAGGAAAAAGCTAGGACAAACTAAAATAGATGAAGATGGGCAAAAGGGTTATGGTGGTGTAGGTGTAGCTGACTTTAAATACTAGTGTCTAGGTTAGGTCCCAAAGAAAACTTTGTATCTGAGCAAAGACTCCCGGGAGGAGAGGGAGCTAACATATGGATTTCTGAGAGAAGAGTATTCAATACTCTTTGAGAGAATCCCAAAGATAATTTTTAATCTTGTTTCAGATAATGTGCTTACCTTTCTTTAATTTTATGCCAATTGATATCAGAAGTACTAACAAGAAGTAAATTTGTCTGGAGGTGAAGGAAAAAAAAATACTGAAATCTGGAATCCAGGAACTCTAGGTCCACAAATTAAAAAAAAATATTAGCATTTTTTTCATATTCAGGTGCTATAATGGTTGGTATGTGATGAAGAGTAAGGGAAACATGATAAATTTAAAAAGTTACTCAGTTAACTCATTCAAAAAAGTATTCTTTCATTAATTTCTGTTATAATCCTATATCAACAAATATTATGCACAATGATCCTTGTTGTTTATTATAAATTTAATTTAATTCTAAAGAGTTATCCAAGTTAGAATTTATTAAAAAAAAAAGCTGGAAAAGCTCCTACCTTGTATTTACACTCTGTGTCCTTCCCTGTTTATAAAATTATACAGTTATATCTGGAAGTAAAAACATAAACCAGAATGTAGAACAATCCTTACATTCCTTTAAGTCTATGACTTTAAGTAATTAGGAGTGGAATGGTTTCTAAATATAGAAATCTAACTTTTTTTTTTTTTAAAGCAGATGCTATTTCAAGATCTACATCATAGTTACTTACCATTGATGAAACCCTCTGAGGACATATCAAGCTAGAATCTCCTATTTCTGTTAGAAACCCCTTAACTAGATTTATTTAACTCATTCAGGAATCTAACCTCAGAAACCATATGTAACATGAAAAGCTTTGGACATGTAGTCCTTTATGGTACAGATAGTACTAGAATTGATATAGGTGAGGGTTGGCAACCTTAAATATGTAGTCTTTTATGATGTTGAGGATTCAGTGAATAATCAGCTTTCACAGGGTTAATCTGAAAAATCACACAGTTAGTGAATTTTTAAAGGATATTTGAGATATACAATGACTCAAACATAAACTTTTTGTTAACCTTGGTGTATTTATTTTGAAGGAAGTAGGCTGGAATCTGGTTCATTAAATATGGACATATATTAATTTTATGACCAGAAAGATTCACTAAGTGTTTTCTAATAATTTTGAACTGATAACATGGAACATAGCACAGGAAATCCTTTTGGAAACTGTATAATTGAGGATGTTAACTCATGTGAGGAATTCAATTAATTAAAATATTAAACAATATTTAGGAAAATCATTTTATGGGCTTCACCCAGATCAGTTTGTTCTAATCCTTAATACTTGCTCACATCTCATTTGAAGGCTTTCCTGTTCAAATTAATGAAACCAAACATTCTCAAAGCTTTATTCTTAGAATATCTTTCTTTAACCATATTCTTCTGTCTTAAAAATGAACATTTCTGATACTCAGTCATGATATTTGTGATTGACTTAGATGCAAAGAAATAGTCCTGTTAAAGTATGAAAAGTCAAAGTTATATTAGAAGCAGTTGAAAATAAGATATTTCAGAATATCTTAACCAAAGCACATACAATTGTGAACTAGGTAGTATCCATTAGACTGTTCTTTATTTCAGGGTTGGGTTTTTTTTTTTTTTAATGTTTCATCTATAATCCAAGGTTTCCCAAATAGAATAATACGTACAGAAATATCTGATTTATCAAGTTGTGTCATTTTAAAAAACATCCTACTTCAGACATTCAGTCCTGACCTTGTGACAAGATGAAAAGTTGAGTGGCAATCAGCAGTGTAAATGAAGCGTTCATACTTTAATCAGCACTGAGCACTGGGGGTGAGCTGATGTTGTCCAGAGCAGGGATCCTGTCTTGCTTACCTTTCACCTCTAGCATTGGGCCTGGCACATTCTGAATGCTTGCTAAGCTGAGGATCATTCTGTTTAACCCTAGTACCCCTCAATAGCAATAAGTCATATAACTTAAAATACAACTGTTCTCTGATAGGACTAAATTCTGGTGTGAATAGAAAGTTCCCCAAATAAGATATGCAATGAAAACAGACTTTAATTCCATGAAAGAAGGAACAATTCTGGAAGTTCTCATGTGAATTATGTAGAAGAAAAAAAGCTACTTTTTTTTTCTTTTTTCTTTCTTTTTTTTTTTTTTGGTGTATATAAATCTAACATCTTTTCAGCCTCCCTCATTTATAATTGTTTTGAATATTTCTTCTACCTATATTTAGAACCAAATCAGACTCTACCCCTCTCAAAACAACAATAACAACAACAACAACAAAAACAACAACAACCACCACCAAACCAAACCAAACCACTAACTGGAGAATATATACCATGCTCATAATTAGATGACATTATTAAGATGTTAATTGCTTTCAATTTAACAATGAATTCACTAATTCTAATTATCATTCCAGTAGAAATTTTTAAATAATTCCCCAAATCTAAAAACCTAAATAATTTGTGGAAAAAAGAGCAAGTATGGACAAATGCGTCTAACTAGTTATAACAGTCAATTGTATATGTTAACTTGGCCAGGTGCCCGGTTTGATCAAACCCTAGTCTGGATGTTGCTGTCAAAGTATTTTGTAGATGCGATTGAATCTACATCAGTTGAATAAGTTGAATCTTACATCAGTTGACTTTAGGGATGCCTGGGTGGCTCAGTCGCTAAGTGTCTGCCTTCGGTTCAGGTTATGATCCTGGAATCCCAGGATCGAGCCCTGCATTGGGCTCCCTGCTCTGTGGGAAGCCTGCTTCTACCTCTCTCACTCCCACTGGTTGTGTTCCCTCTCTAGCTGTGTTTCTCTCTGTCAAATAAATAAATAAAATCTTAAAAAAATAAACAATAAATTAAAAAAATAACATCAGTTGACTTTAAGTAAAGGAGATTATCTGGAGGTTTTCTGAAAAAGACAGAATTCTTCAAAATTTTTGCTTTCCCAGCTACTCTTAACCACCAGAGGCTAGAGAGTAACTACTGGACATTTGGTTTGGAGGAAGGTGGTATAGATGAAGGAACTTGGTGAAAGAAAATGCATTTAGAAAGAAAGATGGGAAATTATCAATTGCAGATTCCACCTACTATATACAGGCATATCTCATTTTCTTGTGCTTCTCAGCAATTGCATTTTTTACAAATTGAAGGTTTTGGTAACCATGAATTTAACAAGATTATCAGTACCATTTGTCCAACAGTATTTGTTAACTTAATGTCTCTGTGTCACAATATTGTCTCTCAATATTTCAAGCTTTTTCATTATTATGTTGTTATGGTGATCTTGGATCAGTGTTCTTTCATATTACTATGGTAATTGTTTTAAGCACCACTGACTATGCCAATATAAGATGGCAAACTTAATAAATGATGTGTGTATTCTGACTGCTAACCCATCTCTGTCCCTTTTGATGGGCCTCCCTATTCCCTAAGATACAACCATATTGAAATTAGGCCAATTAATTGCCCCTTAGTGTTGAAGTTGAAAGAAAGAGTTGCATGTCTCCCACTTAAAATCAGAAATTGGAAATGATTAAGCTTATTGAGGAAGATATGTTGAAAGCTGAGATAGGTCAAAAGCTAGCTTTCTTGCACCAGTTAGCCAAGCTGTGAATGCAAAGACAAAGTTCTTGAAGGAAATTAAAAGTTCTACTCCAGGGTACACATGAGTAATGAGAGACCTAAAGAGTCTTATTGATGATAGGGAGAAAGCTTCAGTGGTCTGGATAGAAGATCAAACCAGCCACAGCCTTCCCTAAAGCCAAAGCCTAATCCAGAGCAAGGTCCTGACTCTCTTCAGTTCTATGAAGGCTGAGAGAGGTGAGGAAGCTGAGTAAGTTTGAAGCTAGCTCAGACTGGTTCATGAGGTTTAAAGAAAGAAACCATCTCTGTAACATAAAAGTGCAAGGTGCAATAGCAAGTACTGATGTAGAAGCAAATTATCCAGATCTAGCTAATATAATTACTGAAGATGGCTACAGGAAACAACATATTTTCAATGTAGACAAAATAGCCTCCTATATATACATGACCTCTAGGACGTGCGTAGCTAGAGAGGAGGTCAATGCCTGGCTTCAATGCATCAAAGGACAGGCTGACTCTCTTGTCAGGGCTAGTGTAGCTGGTGGCTTTAAGTTGAAGCCAGTGCCCATTTACCATTTTAAAAATCCTGGAGCCCAAAGGATTATGCTAAATGACTCTACCTGTGATCTCTACTACAGAACAACAAATATTGGAGGATGGCACTTCTGTTTACAACATGGTTTACTGAATATCTTAAGCCCACTGTTAAGAACCACTGCTCAGAAAAAAATTACTCCTTTCAAAAGATTACTGATCATTGAAGATATACCCAGTCACCTAAGAGGTCTGATGTACAATGAGATTAATGTACACTGACATATTGTTCTCATGGCTAATAAGACATCCACTCCTCAGCCCATGATGAAGGAGCAGTTTCAACTTTCAAGTCTTACTATTTAAGAAATACATTTTATAAGGTTAAAACTTCCATACACAGTGATTCCTCTGATAAATCTGGGCAAAATGAACTGAAAACCTTCTGGAAAGAATTCAACATTTCAGATGCCATTAAAAACATACATGATTCATGGGAGAAGGTCAATATATCAACATTCACAGGAGTTTGGGAGAAGTTGATTCCAAGCCTCAAGCCTTGCTTTGAGGGGTTCAAGATTTCAGTGGAGGAAATTACTGCATATGTGGTAGAAACAGCAAGAGAATTAGAATTTAAAGGAGAGATAGAGGATATGACTGAATTGCTATAATCTCATGATAAAACTTTAATAGATGAGCAGTTGCTTTTTGTGGGGAGCAAAGATAGAGGTTTGAAATAGAATCTACTCTTGGGAAAGATACTGTAAGATTGTTGAAATGACAATAGAAGATTTAGAATATTCCGTAAAGTTTGTTGATAAAGCAGTTGCAGGGTTTGAGAGAACTGACTCCAATTTTGCATGTTCTAATGTGGTACAATGCTATCAAACTGCATCACATGCTACGGAGAAATCATTCACAAAAGGCATCAGTGGATGCAGCAAATTTCGTTATTGACTTACTTTAAGAAACTGCCACAGCCACCCCAACCTTCAGCAACCACCACCCTGATCAGTCAGTAGCCATCATATGAAGGCAAGACCCTCCACCAGCAAAAAAATTGCAACTCACTCAAAGCTCCAGATGATGGTTAGCATATTTTAGCAGCAAAGTATTTTTTAATAAGGGTATATGTGTTGGTTTTTAATCATAATGCTATTGTATTATATTATTTACATAACTTTCACATGTACTGGGAAACCAAAAAATTCATTCGACTGGCTTTATTTATTATGATATCATTTTATTGAGGTGATCTAGAACCAAACCCTTAATATATCTGAGGTCTGCCTACACTTTAACCTAAGGTTCTGGGGCAAGCAACCATTCCTACTAGGGGTGACTAGATACCAGCCACCAACTGGAAAGGGAAGCAGAGTGGTTAAGAGCTTAAGCTCTGGAGT
This sequence comes from Spilogale gracilis, assembly GCA_004023965.1. NCBI lineage: Eukaryota > Metazoa > Chordata > Mammalia > Carnivora > Mephitidae > Spilogale > Spilogale gracilis. The sequence continues at coordinate 159,897 of PITA01000884.1, forward strand.
CTGGATTGCCAGGATTCAGTTCCTGATACCTCCACTTGAATAGCTGTATGATTTGGACACATTATTTAGAAGCTCTGTGTCTTGGTTTGGGGGTTTCTTATCTGCAAACAACAACAACAACAATAATTCTTGAGGCTTCGGGGAAGGTTAAATTAGTTTATACATGAGTAATTAATAATGTACATGGCAGAAGGCAAATCCTCAAAGAAATGAAAAAAATGATCTTAAAGGCAAGCCCACCCTTTAAAAAGGGGTTCTCCTGTATTAGTGCAGTATGGAAAAATTCATGCACTGCTAACTTTGGGAAGGAGAACTACAGCAGGGAAGGCAGACTCTCTTGTTTGAGGCAAAAGCAAACAAACAAACAAAAAACAACAAAAAAACGCAAAACTATTTGTCACTCAGGAATATGAAGATACAAGCACTCATCTAATAATGTCAAGGACCAGAGGCTTAAGTTGACTATATATATATTTACCCAAATAAGCCTGACAAATTCAAAGATATTTTAGTTACTTAACTGGAAGTTTCATGAAATTATGTTTAACAGATTTCAAATGTAGCAGTGTCCTCACTACCTAGGACATGAATGCTGTCTGAGGTATACTCCATTCCAGGCCGTTGTTTCAAACAGGGATTACACCTACATTTCCACAACACAAAGGCATGAGTTATATTTTTTGCCTTAGCTAAAAAGTATATTGGCATGTTTTGAAATAGATTTAAAATAAAAGTTTTATTGAAAATAACTTTTTGAAGAAGACATATATAGACTAATAAAATATTTAAACATATTAGTCTAATATTAGGTTTCCATTATTTAAGTAGAAGAAAGTCTGCTCTTTTGTCTCACATTTGAAAACAACTATAGTGAGGCATAAAAGCACGTACACACATTCACACACACACGCAATTTTGTTTGACGACCTTCTTTTCGCAAAGTTTTAATTCTCCTTATTTTCAGTTATAACATGCTTTATTCTTCTCTAGTACTTACCAAAGTTCTGATTTTTCCTTCAGATTATCCTTGGAAAGAAGGCAAAATTGAAGTTTATGCACAAAATATCTAAACAACAATTGGTATCATGTTAATGAAAATGGATTCGATTAATATTCATTTGCAGAATTTATGAAATTGATACTTGGATATAAGACAAAGTTATCTTAGTTTTGATTGATAAAACCAAGCCTGTGTGCTCATGAATATGCTAACGAACCTCCATGTGACTAAGCTACTAGGAGAGGGGCACTCTTGTCAACCAGATAGTTGCCATTTACTGTATCACTGTTATTTAATATACCAAATGACATGCTCGGGAGTCACTGTGGTTTTATAAGAAACACAGATGAACCCAGGTTAATGTAATCAGGAATAGAAAAATTACAGATTTATACAAAAGTTTATGTCATATTAACATTTTTTAATTAAAAAATACAGTCCATGTTAAGGAGAATAAGATTTCTCTGAAAATTGGGCTCCATCCAACAACCTCAATAACATACAGAGCTATATAGCTTAATACTATAGGTTAGGTTGGTTATTTATTTGCTTATTTATATTTATGTTGGGTTGAGCTGAGTTGAGATTTTTGACTTTTTAGTTGGTAGTATGGTAAAAATATATAATTAATTAAAAACACAAAGGAATAAAAAGATAAAACTTGTTTTACATTTAAAAAATAAATTTACTATTTTGATCAGTTTTGCAAATGATAATAGATTGTGTGTTAGATTTGTTAGAATATTATCTCTTTGAAATAAACAAACTGAATGAAAAAAAGGAAGAAATATGTTCTAGGAAAATATTTGTGATTTATCATCCTGTAATTATTACTAGTAATCTCAAAAACATAAACTCTAACTCAGGTCACAGCCAGTGATTCTCTTTTATTTTTAAATAGTAAGACTTTTATTGTGTTGTTAAAAATTAAATTCATTTTTTCCTTTTTTTGTAGAATAATTGATTTAATTAAAAACTACTTTGATTTCAAAATTACACAAATAATGGAAGATGCAAAAATATTGATTTAATGCACAATATTATAATACTAATTAGACACAAAAATAGTCTAGATTTATTGAGGACTTTTCTGTTTAAATTGGAATGGTATAAAATGTATTTCTTATTATTTAAATAGTTTGCTGACTTAATTTATCTTATTATATGTTCTTTTATCCTAAATAATACTAACTCAAGATTTACATTCCAAATTTTACAATTAAAGGTAGTCTACCTATTACTGCTTCAATTTTATACAAATTAAGAGTCTATATCTTCAAAATTATAAACAAAATTATAGGCAGGAAAACCAAAATTAAGTGTGAAAACTAGCTGGATCCTTTGAGTTGTATAGCTTCTATTGATGAAGGAATCTGAGCAGGAATTCCTATGTGAATTCTATGGGAATAAATGGGAAAATGATTGAAATATCTGGTTACCATGTAGCCCTGATCTTCTGTTTCTCATAAATTTTTATTTGCCTTCTAATTTCATTAGAACATTTTCTTATATGAGAGGATTTCTTGAAATAATGTAATAGTGCTGCATGGTAGAAGTACTTTGGTAGAAAAAGAGAGCTTTCCTAAGAAATAATAAATGTTTATAGCTCATGCACGGACTTCAAACCCAGATACAGACAAATATTTTAAATAGCTATGTACTGACTTTTCATCTTGAGTATTCTCTGATAGTCTGATTGAGTCAAGAACTCAGGTGCTACAAATTTGACACTGTGTGTCTTTCATTAACAACATTGCAATGATACAACTTATGTTTTGGGGTTAATGCCATCTCTGAATCCTAAGCAAAGATAAGACAGAGAATAAAGCCAATGATTTCAAATAAATGTCCTTTGAATGTATTTGTTTTTTGAAAAGTTGATACCATAATCATGATACCTCTAAAAAGAGAATTATTTTTTCAAGCTGTGTTGACAGTCATACACAGAGTAGGAAATCAGTTTTGTTTTCTGAATGTATATTTTAATCCTTTAAAAATACTTATTAATTTTTGTATAAATAGCTCTAAGACAGTTCTTAAAAATTAAGTTACTATCAAATTTTAATCATGGAGTTAAAAATTGAAAGCAAAATAGTGTTATAATGTTCACAAAAATGAAGTAAGTTAAAAATATATAATCATACTATTAACTGAAGTTTGATTATTTTTATGTGTTTATCAAATAATTTATCCACATTAACATAAAGCAGGCAAGATCATCTTTCTTTGTCTTCATATTGTTTTGAATTTCTTACTGAAATAAATTTGTTATGCATAAAATAATGGTAAAATACATACAATGAATGTGAAGGTTCTCCTAAATATGCTAGGGTTTTTGGCTCCCTTTAAACTTATGCTAGGCATACCAGTGAGTAAAGTATATACAACTTGTTCATTCATGTAACACAATTTTTAAAATCACAGAACCAATTTTAATTTCTTTTCATTTTCCTGTTTTTCCAATCTTTATTTTTCACAGTGAATGAATACTTTTGTATATTCTAAAAGTTTATATATTTTAACAAACAAAACAATATTTTGGAATGTTCTAAGATATATCAGGAAAAAAAGACCTTGTAGTAATAACCTAAAGCATAATTTCTTAAAGGTAACTGAATATTACAGGTAAAACATACTTCAGCTCACATTATTTTTATGATTTCTGAGTCTTATGTTTCGTACTTAGAACTGGCCTTAGACTCTGCATTGATTTTAGGATCCTATAGCACCTAGAAAAAGAAGTTAATTCTTTATGGCTGAAAGCATGCATTGATCCTCTGATATTCTCTTATCATTAATTAAGGCAAACTTTAGAATATAATAGTATGAGTTCTTATTTCAAATTTTCAGTTATTTTCTCAAGTAACAAATCTTTGCTAATGACTTGAAATTCATTGCCTAGTGGTTTTCAACAGTATTTTCTGAAAATAAAATACTGTAAGTCATACTATTAGTGCAGTTTAAAAAATCTAATTAAATTATGGAAGAAAATTATGGGGAGTTCCTTATTATAAAATTAACTTAATATAATACCTCCTTCTAAGAAAATAATCTAAAGTAAAAATAATGCTATTTTAATTTTTGTTACTAATCCATGGCATTGAGTTGGGCATTTAATGTGTTCTTTTCATTTCCTTCCCTAATTGTTTAATGGCTATTTACAAAGTCACCTTCTAAAAACACATTTTTCATTTCTACACATGTGTTAGGGAATTCCATACAATTAATGACTGAAAGGAAATAGGAAGTCTTCCATAATATTTTTAAGATTCACAAAAATAAGATTTATTGAAGTTTCCATTATTTGGAGAAATTTGTGGAAAAATTGAATAGAAAATTATGAGGGATTTACTCAGAATGAGTTTGTAGTCCACTGTTAATGTGCCAGATTATGGGTGATTAAGTACAGGATTTCTCCACTGAAGGACATTTTGCAGAGTATAATTACATAGGTAAGAAAGATATATATATATTAAATATTATATGTTATATATATATAATGTCAATCAATATAATTTGAACCCAAATCTAATGTCTAATTTTTATATAAATAAATTGTATCAGTCCATATAATTTGAACCCAACTCTGACATCAAATTTTTCTTAGCAATGAATTTGTGATAACTCTATACCAACACTTGAGTAGACAATAGTTTCTTAATAGTCCAGCACAGTCTGTACTAGTGAAGGAAGCATTAACAGATGTTTCATCTCAACATTACTGTAAGTTTTTTCTGGACATTCTTTTTTTTAAAAAGAAAATACAAACTTTAATTTCTCTGTTTAATAATCTGACATGCATATTTGGGAAAACTTTGTTACTTTTCTTTATTTACAGTTATCTCTATTTCACATCCTCCCCCCCCCAAAAGCTTGCAGAGAAATGCCAGACAAACTGAAGTAATATGCTGTTAGCTAAAGAGATGTAAAATTACAGCTAATGTACAAAAAACATTTTCTCAATCCTAGATGGATTTTTTTTTTTCTTTTGTAGCCCACCCCATGATCCAATACAGCGGAAACAATTCAGAGTTAGCAAGAGAGAGATTTTACCACATCTGGCAACAATGAACAATGAAAATTCTATTAGTTCCATAGTTATAGATACATGTGTAAATAAAGGTAAAAGGCAAATAGAAGACACATAATAAATCCAAAGGGATTACTTTTCTTTTAATTCTCCATTTTGTTCAACTACAGAGTGACTGAGACTCCGGGACCCTGCAAGTAGTTACTCTTTCTCAGAGTACTGACTATATAAAAAGTTTAAAGACCCTTCCTAGGGGGGAAATGTTTTCCAGCTGTCAAAATTTAAGCTTAGCTAATAGTAGAGCAAATTTTAAAAGGCATTGTTTCCTGATTAAGTTACTTGTTTGAAGTATGCCTTTTAATCCATTTAGATTTTTATTACTTGCTAAATTTATTTTCTGGAATGTCATTGTACATAATAATATCTAGTAGTGACAGATTTTGTATACATTTTAGAGTAATACACCGTAGTTTCTTTAACATGTGAAATAAATGAGAACATGTTTCAATATCATTTCAGTATCACTAAATTATATGGTAGAAACACTGCCAAACTAAATGAGAATACTACTCAGAATACATGTATTTATTCTGAATAATGTACTTACCCAGCACAGCTTCTAAAGAAATTCTTGGTGAAATATTCTTAGGATGGAATTTGATTTTCTGAGATTCCGCAGAAGTGATTTACCACCAGGCAATGTGAGGAAGACTGAAACCTGGCAATGTAATCCTGCAGGCAGGCTGAGGTCCAGTTAGCAGAGCTTGATGATCCTAAATCAGGAGGTGATACTCTCTGCTGGAGAGAGAGGGCTGTTCTGAGTAGATTGGAAGTGTTGTCACATTGTATGTGCTCAGCAGCAGAAGGGAAACATCAGAGCTTCCTGTTACATCACTCTGACCCCGCCTGCAGTTAGTGTTAGGTTACTTTCTTTCTCAAATAGCATACCCCAGGAAAGCAGCACTCCTTTCTTATTCTGAGACATGAGCAAGAAGCAGCCTGAACAGACAGAGATCATATGCTGTATGAATATATTGTTAGCAGCAAAAGCTGGCTGGATTTCACCTTGACTGAGTTCTGTTAGAACTTGCCACACAGAACTGCCTATGATTTGAAGGAAATCTGAATATAATATCCTGCTCCACCAATTAAAGGAGTTAGGGGAGTGTGTGAGTGTGGTGTGTTTGCGTGTGTGTGTTGAATTATACTTTACAAAGCACTGAGGAACTGTTATCTAACATGTCTGTTTTCATAAGTAAACACAAAAATAATACCTGCATCTGACATAATTAATTCTGTGATCTAACTCTGAGTTCGAATAACCAGAGCTTTTATCTGATTACTTTTTCACAAATAAACGATGAAGCTTTATTCTCTAGGTTTTATGACTTTTTTTTACTTTGACATAATTATGTGTGATTGTGTCATAAACAAGACCACTGTGTATGTGTGGTGGGTGTGTTCAGGCACAGGATTGTTTGTCATTAGATGTAGGTATCTTTATTAGGGAAAATGGTCTTTTGAGAAAATATCTATAAATTTAAAATAATTGCACATATTTTAAAATTGTTAACTTAATTATCACCTATGAAAATAAAAAGTAATTATATAACATTTATCCCTCAAAATAACCTTACCAAAAATGCAGATAACTTATAAACATAATGATTATGTAAAATATGTGACATATTCTAATCTTTTAGTAAAAGTCCTCCTTCAAACCATAATTTTATTTCAAATATGTTTAATAAAGCATTGGACATTATCTGGGAATTTGTACTTGTCTTTTGATAATATGGTGAGTGTGTGAGATACAACAATAATCATAATTGCTGAAACTTAAACAGCACTGAGCATCAATTTCTTCCTCTGTAAACTAGAAGAGTTGAATCAAATAATATATAAAATTGCTTATATTGGTTAGAATTTGAATCAACAAATTATGTAACATTTGGAAAGAAACAGATAAGATACTGTAATAATTATTCAATTCTTAATAAATTTGAGATCAGAGGCACTGGAAAAATTAGTAAATTACTGCAAAATTCAGGAATAAAATGAGATGCTCACACTTTTTGTTAACTAATAAATGAGGACAAGGCAACATAAATTAAAAGCATACCATGTTCAGAAACTTATTACACATCTTTGATTTTAAAAACAATAGGACCAAGGTGAATAAAAATAAATACATATAAAAAATAAGATATATACAAATCTCTGTCAGAGATTTGCAAGAATCTTTGGTTATTGAAAGATGGGAATAACCAGAGGAGTTATATTGGAAGGTTAGAGAACATTGTATTTTCAGTTACACTTTGGTAAGCTTTGCTTTGGGAAGCTGCTGAGATGTAGTTCATTTTGAGCAATTTCCTTCGGCTCATTAGAGGAAAAGTCAATGTTGCAGATTATGTCTGGCTCCACAAACAAAGGTTCTTTAATCAGAATACTGCTGAAGATAATCCCAAATGAAAGCTTGACTGAGTTCGCTACAGAGGGAGGACACTGCTCAGGGAACTACTAAGAAAGTAGTGGAAAGCACTGGGATTGGACACAGAGACATGAAATTCCAGTCCTGGTCTGACACTCTCTAGTGTGATCTTTGACAAAACTTTTTAGGCATTGGTGTTTCCAACTGAAAATTCAGAGTGGAATCAAGTACTAGATTTTATTATCTGAATGATCACTGTCCATGTCTTCTCATCTTCCATGCTTTAATAATAATATCTGACCCCTAGAAAGAGATTAATATGGCTTTTGAACTTGTTATGAAAAACAAACTTTTCCTAATAAGTTCAAAAAGCATTAGTATTTTTTTTTCAAAGATTCATTTATTCATTTGCCCAACACTAGGAAAGTCTAGTGAATAAAAGTCCATGCTTGGAACTTATGTCTTAAGACTCCTACACCAATGCTCTTTCTCCTATACTGTACATAAAGTGATATACTGAAGGCTAATAGAGGTTATCATATTCCTAATTAAGTGATTGGTCAAGCATATGGTTATAGGCCCTGAAGACTCTTGGATCCTTCTTATTGGTATCATCTATTAGCCTTATTTAGGGATGATGGGCAAATTGCATCCCACTAATCAGATCCTTAAGAGTTGCCATTTTATGAACTCCACATGAAATAAACGGCATGAGAACCTCTAAGGAGCCCCTCTTGGTATGGAGGGACAAGACAAAAGATGGATAATGCAATTTTCTCAAGTACCCACTGAAACATGATGACAAATATTTAAGAAAATGCGGTAGAACAAAATGAAAATATTTCAATAATCAATGAAGTGATTCTTAGGCAATGTGACATTGTCAATAAATTAATTCAGCATGGTGTCTTTCATATATATATAGTGTGTATTTCATATATATATCATGAATATAATGTAATCTTTTTTCCATACAGATTGAAGACCCTGGTGACCATTTAATTAGTGATCAAGCTTATTTTGGGGGCTATATTCTATAATAGTGGTGTTGAGGAGTTAAGGAAAATAGAATGTGTCCTGCTGTAGTTGTTTATAGCACAAATTGACTTCCCATGAGGATTCAAGCACCAAATTCTCTGCAGTTAGCAATTAATGTTACAGAGTGTAGATGTAGCCATGCAGAGCTGTCAATAGGGTTTTCTATAGAAATGAGGAATAATGTATAATTGAAAAATGACATCCTTAATTATAAATAGTCATAGTTGTCTATGTCAGAGTCCTACACACAGGATTGCACCTACATTTGTGGTCCCATGTAAGGCTCACAAGTGCCATAGTCCCACAATAATGAATATCAATTGACATGTGAAATGTACTTTGACTCATACTCAGGAGGGAGCTAACTCAGAATCTTTGGATTACTGTTTATGTTATTTACTAAGTTAGTCAAATGGACCAAAAATGTGTTTTGACAAATTTGGTTCTCTACAGGTTGCACAGATCATTTATTTTGAGTTGGTGTAGCTACAACCTTGGAGAATGGTTCGGCCACAAAAATAAACAGGACAAAACAAAACAGAACACTGTTACATAAAACATACTATGGACAAACTACGCCTGAGGAGAAAGTAAGAAAGATCTTTACAAATGATTTCTATGATTATGTTGTGAATTAATGTATTTCAGGTATTATGGTGTATAATAATTACTCTGTTCTCGATTGTCTGAAAGTCGTTACTTACACTCAGATAATTTATGCAGTCAACAAAACTACATATACCATGCTTTATTAAAAATGTACCAATAATTTGAGGAGAAATATATAATTTTTATAATCTTTGCATCAAGAAATTCTGTGAAGGTAATAAGTTGACCTGACCTTTTATTATTTTACCTAGCAATTGCTTTGTATATTTAAAGTTATTTCATTACAAAATGAACTGTATTCACTAAAAGGACCCAGACCCAATGGCTGGGCCATTAAGAGTGAATATGCTGTTTTCTGTTATTAAAACCAAAGAGCTGATATTTAAATCTAATTATGCATGTAATTTATCATCTTGAAGGAAATTATTATGTTATTTTTAAAGTATCTACTATGACTACAAATTTGAAAAGAGTAGAAAACTTTAAATTTGAAATGAGTAACATTACTCCATATATAGGTAAATAGAACTATTTTCTAATCTATAGGTAGCATTTCTTTTAGTATTTATAATGTGTTTCCCCAAGAGAGTCAAACAACATATCAAAAACAATTAGCTAAAAACCTGCCTATTCTTTTCATTATTCTCATTAAGTCTTGATGGATTTGGATCTTCCAAGAAAATCTTCCAAGATTATTCATAATTGTTTGAGCCTCTCCTCCTCCAAAAGCAGTAACCCTTGCTAGAATAAAGGGCTAACAATCATGGGTGAATTAAAAATGAACGTTTCAATAGGAGAAAATTATTAATGCTCAGTTGAATGAAGGTACAAAATGAACTTTCTGAGAATGAACATTGTTAATTAGGGTGATCATATGCCCCAGTTTGCTAGGGCAGTCCCAGTTTATATTTCCACACTCAAAATGTCACGATTTGAATGGGAATGTATATATGATCACCCTAGCCATGCTTATCCATATTGCACTGACTAGGGGTAACATAAATATTGACTGTGAGTAATGCCTTTGGGAAACTTGAGTCTCCATTTCCCAGGAGAGCTGAAAATAGTTCTTCCCATTTCTAGGATAGTTTTAGTTGGCATTGAAAAAGATGCCCTTTTCATCTCTAGATATGTATTTATTGTGAATTTATGCCAAACTGCTTACTTGCAGAATGTCAATCTTGATTACGAAAATAAACAATTTATTTAACTTTGAGTTTATGTGTGTTGACATAAGTTGCATATGTTTAAATGCCTATGTCTTAAGTTCTAAAGATGCCAAATAGCATGAATATTTTCCTACCCAAAACTTTTTTATTCAACTCTTGTCATATTGATATAACTTGTAAAGTTAATAATTATATTTTTCTCTTTGATAATTTACTCATATTTAACATTACTCTATTATATACAGGAAAGTTTTTAAACAGAAAGGAATGTGGAACTATATGTGGTGCATATATTAAAAAATAATATGGTATATTTGCCTAAGGATTCTCAACGCTTTTGAGAAAAGTAGATCTTTTTTATGCTTAGCTTTGAGGAATTAGGTATCTACAGTCTCAGCCTGCCATCTAGTGTTAAGTATTTTCAAATTGCCAAAAGTCGCTCTAAATGAATACATTAAATGTTAAAACATAATGTAAGTAAAAAACACAAATTAAAAAGACCTACTACCTTTTGTGTTCCAATAAATATACATATTATGTACATATATACATTTAAATATTTGAAGCAATCTAAAGCTAGACAACTCTGAAGCCCATGGCTAGGAGAGTGGATTACCTCCAATGTATCTGACCAGGAATACAAATCAAATCTTCAAAAACTTATAGCAAAGTGAAAGTGTCTGTGACATCTCTTAAATCAGTCCCTCACTATATCCAAGCATAAAAAAATATATATTCCATCACTGTCTTAGAAAAAATTCAGTCACTAATTGAGTCTACTCCTGTTCTGGTTAAATACAGCTAACATTTGAGAGAGACATTATTTGGGGATGTAAATTACCTCCAAGATCTCTCTCTGTAAACATTTGTATCATAAGAAAGCAAGGTTTCTGAACAACAGCCATTAAACACATATTAATTGATCACCTACCATGTGCCAAACATTTGGCTAGATACAAGAAGTACAAAGTGGTCCGTTGTACATTGTCATGTGCAAGAGACATGGTCCTTGATCTCAAGGAATTTATTTTCTATCTCAGGTAGACATTTAGAAAAATACATTTATATTTGCTTGTATTGGTTGAACAGCTCAGATTGCTAAAAAGCAGTGTGTTCAATGACTGGAACAAATCAGCCTAAATAGGAAGGTAGAATGGAGGGAAAACATATTTCCTGTAGAAAATGAATTACTCTGGAACCTAGAAGGGAAGAAATAGGAGACATTCCATAGATTAGAAAGAAGGATTTGGATGCTGTAATTTACTGAAAGAGTGCTCTTTAGACTTTAGGCAAAAGCATTAAGGGAATGAAGCTGGTTTGGAAAAAAGATGAGGTGAGCAAACATGTTGTCTCAAGTAAAATCTGGATTTGATCTAAGCAATCATTTGCTTGATCAGGGTAGGGCTCTGGAATATAATTTGCTTGACAGAATGATGCAAGGGAATCTGTCCTTACTGGCTCCTTATTAGTCAGTCATTGTAGGAGCCACTCTGGGCATGGGGAACACAATTTCTAGAGAATGAACTACCACCACCTAAGGACAATTTGGAGAACGATGCAGCTGAGGGCTACAAGCAGCCAATTCTCCCAGCGACCGAGGATGAGCGCCTGGCTCAATAAAAGACATATGGGAGAGGGCACCAAAATAGAGTTTGCTGGAAACTATTACAAGCAAAGAAAACCTGCCTAAGTCCTGCACCTAGGTTATCTGTAGAATCTGGAATCCAGTCAGTAAGAAGAGAGTGCCGCATAAATTGTAGGACATAAGTTGTAGGAGCTTGTAGATTATGGTAAGGGATTTGCATTTATTCATTTATTGTTTGATGGTCATACAATCCAAATAGAGTTTTATGCTTTGTTTTGGTGTGGTTGGGTCTGGCTAGGATGGTGGGGCTGGTCTGAGGCGGCAAGTACCAAAACTTTTCCTATGAAATGTTGCCATATCTTTCTGCAGTTATTAATGAAGTTAATGTTCACAACGTTAACCATAGTTCCTTATTATGGTATCCTTAAAATTTTCTTCTCATGGGATTTGCAGATATTCAGAAAATAAAAATAGTACAATTGAAGGAATCTCTCTCTCTCTCTCTCTCTCTCTCTCTTTTTTTTTTTAGATTTTATTTGACAGAGAGAAACACAGCTAGAGAGGGAACACCAGCAGGGGGAGTGAGAGAGGGAGAAGCAGGCTTCCCGCCCAGCAGGGAGACCGATGTGGGACTGGATCCTGGGTCTCCAGGATCATGACCTGAGCCGAAGGCAGTCGCTTAACCAACTGAGCCATCCAGGTGCCCCGAAGGAATCTCTTTTTTTTATTAATTGTAAACTATAAAAACAAATTCAATAATAATTTGTAGTGATTAGTGTATCTCTAAATACTTAACATCTAGTAGCGCTGCTGGGTCTCTGTTCTGTTTTAGAAGTTGAGGAAGAAAAAACTGACATTTTCCCAGTTGAAAACTGACATTTAGATATTTTCTTTAACTATATGTGGATTTTAGTCTCACTCTTCCGATAAAGGAATGGGATCTTAGTAAATTTATACAATTGGAAATTGGTAGAACTAGAACTTGAAACCTAAGTCTTTAAACGTGTCCTTCTTTACAATATTACTGGCAAAATATTTAATCTGGAAAGCAATTTCAGATACCTTTGGAATAAAATTATACAGAATATAAGTCAAGTGATGTTGATTACTGAGGCCTCAGTGAGGTAATTCCACATAGAAAAAAATGAGTATTAGCAAGATAGGAAAACAGCACAATGTTTAGCAAATTAACGATAAAGCTTCCCCATTAACTTAGCTACTTTTTTATTTAAAATATTTGTATTTTGGTTTCTATCGAGATCATGCATTTTTCAGTATTATTCATATATGAATGTTAGCACACATTTTTGAATATTTAAGAGGATGACACAAGGAATAAGGTTGGTCATTTTTTACTCAAGATTTCTTAGAAATAAGACATTTAAACTTCATAAGGTAAATTTTACCTCTGTAAAAGGTACATTTTACAGAGAAATAAAAAGAACATTCACTGATTTTTTTTTACTCCCCCTTTACCCTTGTTATGGAACCTTACATATTGAAAACATTTTTAGCACCCCTTAGGCAATTATTTCAACAACAAACTACAAAAAGTTTTTTAAATTCTCAAATACGTAATTTTTACGTTTTTTGTTAAAACCACTTATGTCAAATTCAAACAAATTTCTCATTTGTTACTTTAGCAAACAAATTTTACCGAAAGGTTCCTGCTTTAACTTTTATTGCCTGACTTATCTGAGTAACTGTTAGAGCTCAGAGACTATATTCTGAAGCCTTAAAATAATAAAAATTTAACAAATAATTAATAAAAATTATAGTGTGACTAGTTAACCATCTTAATAAAGGCTTATGGTATGCAAACACGATGCGTGCTCTTACTTACCCTCATGATTATTTCACAATAGAGACCATTAGGGATACCAGATTTAACAAGCTGGAAGCTAAGTTGATTTGAATCCAGATTCTATGCTCTTCATTATTTGATTTGTTTTTTTCTTCCATAGCCTTTAAAATAGTACTCATTTGTATCCGACAGTTTATTGAAGTTATGAGATATACTACACTTTGAAGATGTTCCTCCCTAATTGCGTATGTACATAATTTGTGAGGGAGGAAAAGAGAATATGCAGAGTTAAATAAAAAGTTTCCTACCATACTCAACTTTACAGTTCCAAAGACTTTCTCATAGAATAATGTCAGATATTTTGAGTACAAAATGGTAATTGTTTATTTCTTCTCTGGAGTAGCAATTTCTTGGCGAGATGGATCATTTAAGTAGCTCACAGCTGTTCACATTTAGAAACTCTGGAAATTTCCCTTGAGTGATTTGCAAATTTTGTGGAACATTTATTGAGAGCAGGGAATATGTTTAAAAAATAGACCATTAGAAAGTAAAAATTCTTGCTTTCTAATTCCAAAAACTGATGAAGGAAGAAGGAAGTAGCATTTTCTTCTGGCTTCTAACTTGAGAGCACCTGCAGCTTCTAAGGGGTCAGTATATTGGAATTATAACAGACTAAATATACATTACCCCCCCCCCAATAGTCAGGTTCATAACTGATTTAGCTGATGTTATCTCATAATGAGAAGAACAGCTCAATGAAGAATAGAAAAATCATCAGTAATGCTGACAGGAATGAGTTAATTTTGGCCACAGTTGGATTTAATTAAAATTTGTTAAAATAAATTTTATATTGAAATATAAGATTGTGGGGGCTCAGTCGGTTAAGCATCTGCCTTCGGCTCAGATCATGATCCCAGGGTCCTGGGATTGAGTCCCACATCAGGCTCCTTGCTCAGCAGGGTACCTGCTTCTGCCTTGCTGCCTTCTCCCTGCTTGTGCTGGCTGTCTTGATCTCTCTCTCTGTCTCTGACAAATAAAAAAAATCTTAAAAAAAATATATTGTGGTACTAGAGATAATTTATTTTCACTAAATTTTGCTAGCTCCTTTATGAATGATTTTAAAAAGGTGGGGTGCTGTGTGGCTTAGTCAGTTAAGCAACTGACTTTTGATTTTGGTTCAGGTCATGATCTCATTGGTCCTAACACGGAGCCCTCACCTGAAGCCCAGCTGGCAGTCTGCCTGAAGATTCTCTGCCTTTGCTCACCCCAACTTGTGCATGTGCTCCCTCTCTCTCTATTTCTCTGTCTCTGTCTAAAATAAATGCTTAAAAAGAATGATTTAAGAAAGATTAAACACTTTTATAATTATTTCAAAATTTTCATGATCATGAAATGACTTGATCTCATGTGAATCAGAAGCACATGAATTACTTTCTCCAGAATGCATATAATCCTGAGAGGGAAAAAATTTAATGTTTCAAAAATTTTTTTTAAAGATTTTATTTATTTATTTGACAGAGAGAAACACAGCTAGAGAGGGAACACAAGCAGGCAGACTGAGAGAGGGAGAAGCAGGCTTCCTGCTCGGCAGGATGTGAGGCTCGATCCCTGGTCTCCGGGATCATGACCTGAGCCGAAGGCAGTCGCTTAACCAACTGAGTCACCCAGGTGCCCCAGAATTTTTTTAAATCATAAGCAAAACCAAAATATTAAGGCCTTCAGAATCTCCCAAAGTGAGTGGAACCCTGTTAAGTAATAAATTGGAAACTTCTCATAAAATCATCTGATGCCTGGGAATCAATCAGGCACTGAAAAAAAATCAGTTACAGATGCGGTCGATTTTGCCGTGGCAAGCTGTATCAACATAGGCCAGTGTTGAGGGAAAACAGCCATCTCCTAAAAAGGACCGCTGTATGCTAGAAGAGACGTTATTACCAAGAGAAGAGCCTGATCGATGTTGATTTTTGTTAGTCTTTTTGATCACAGAGTATCTTCACACTTTTTGGTATACTATGTATGAGAGTAGAATGCTTTTGAATAGAGAACATTTCCACAAAACCCTAAAAGGCCAAAATTGGGAGAATTCTTATGGGCAGTCTAGCTCAGTCATTCATTTCAAATATGAGTAAATGTGAGGCTAAAGAAATTAGAATACAAATTCACCACCAAGTAGGGTCAGTATTGGTACAAAACAGTATTTTAGGTCACATTCCGGAATGTTTCCCCAAAGTCTCTAATGGAAGGTAAAAGCATTAAACAACTCTATTTTAATTAACTTTCATTTTTCCAGAAAAGTACTATAGGCATATCACTGAAATATCAATTAGCATTAAAGCCTTTTTTTAGTAAATAGCTTGTATTCTCCCTCAGAACTTCATATCCAACTTTATTCTGGCTTCCTTCATTTTTGCCATTGAGAGGTACAATTCTACTTTATTTCAATTTCTCCATGATTATCCCCATTCTTCTCTGTCATTTAGGAATCTTCTCTTCATCGCTAGTATTTGAAATTTCCTTTGTATGTAGGAATTTGTTGGGTGGGTTTTCGTTGTTGATTATGGCACACCATTTTAATAAAGGAAACCTATGCTGTTTATGCCTTTAAAATCTCTCTCCCCTCTCTTTTAGCTGCTCTATTTTTCTGGACTTTCTATTACTTCAAGGTTAGACTCTTGATTTTCTAATTTTCTTTTTTTTTTATTAGCCAATTTTTAAAAAAGATTTTATTATTTATTTGACAGAGAGAGAGAGAGCACAAGCAGGGGGAGTGGCAGGTAGAGGCAGAGGGAGAGGGAGTAGCAGGCTTCCTGCTGAGCAAGGATCCTGGTGTGGGACTCGATCCCAGGACCCTAGGATCATGACATGAGCCAAAGGCAGATGTTTAACTAACTGAACCACCCAGGCACCCCTTTAATTATCTAATTTTCCCATCCCTATCCCCCACCACCCTCTGCTCGGGTGCTCTCTGTCTCCCTCCCTCTCTTTCACTCTCTCAAAAAAAATGCTTCTATATTTTAACATTCTCTTCCTTCACAGTCTCATATTCTTGTGTCCTTTTTTGCAAACACTCATAAATAGAATATTTAGCTCTTTTTATGTCCCTCAGCATGTTTGAATTTTCTCTGAAGGATCTAAAAAAATTTTTTTGTACACATCTTTCATGGGATTTATTGCTGCGTAATTAGGGTTTTGTTCTGTTGTAGTGAATACATATTTTTATTTTTTTATTTAGTGTACAAATATGCTATTGATTTCATGTATTGAACTGGCATGTAACAATCTTGTAATACTTGTATTATTTCTGGTTTTGATTTTCTTGGACATTCATTTATGATAAGCATATTATATGAAAATAACTGTGATATAACATATTTATGCCTAATTTGTTTCTTTTCGTTTTGGTGTAAAATTAAGACTACCTGGATACATTGAATACTAATGATAATGGAGAACATCTTGGTCCTGTTCCTGAGTTTAATGGGAATATTTCTGAAATTTTATCACCAAATATCATGTTGTATGTTTTTGGTAGATATGCTTCATTAGATAAGGAAGATCACTGTTTTGCTCAAGTTTTAAGTCCTGAAACAAGTGTTGAATTTGGTCAAATGAACTTTCTTTATCAATAAAATGATAATTTGGGTTATTTTTTCTGTTAGTACTTTTTATTACACTAAGTAATGACTAAATGTGAACCATGTTTATATTCTTAACAATCATTTGTATTACTGATTTTTTTTCCTTTTGTCTCAGATTCCAATATAGTCATTACTGATCCTGTTTTTTTAATAATTTTGATATTTTCATCATGAACTGCTATATTTTTTTAAAAATGCTGTATCACAATATTCTTCTTTTTTTTAAGATTTTATTTATTTGACAGAAAGAAACACAGCCAGAAAGGGAACACAAGCAGGGGGAGTGAGAGAGGGAGAAGCAGGCCTCCCGCCAAGCAGGGAGCCCGATGTGGGACTCGATCCCAGGTCTCCGGGATCATGACCTGAGCCGAAGGCAGTCACTTAACCAACTGAGCCACCCAGGTGCCCCTGTATCACAATATTCTTGATCTTGGTTGTTGACTTTTTTTTTTTATGTCTTCTCAAATTTTGTGCCTGAGGCCTCACTCTAGGCCCAACCCTGGCAGTCAGATCACAAATTCCAGGTAGTGCTTATTCCAGTAGGATATTTGGAGTGGACCTGGTGAATTAGAAAGTCACATTTCTCTAAACATATATTTGGGTCAAGGCTGGCCATAAGATATTTGGGTCAAAAAGAGGGCAGCCAGGATTTTTCTTTTAATAAGAAAAATTTCTTAGAGTTTTGTGTTCATAGAAAAACTGAAGGAAAGGTACAGAGTTTTCCATATATTTTCTACCATGACACCTGCATGGCATCCCCCACTGTTACCAATCCCCCAGCAGAGAGGTACCTTTACAACAGTTGATGAACCTTCACTGACAACAAGCCCATAGTTTATATTGGTTCACTCCTGATGTACAATCTACGGATTTCGATATATAATGACTTATAGTGACCTATTTCCATCATTATGGTAACATACAGAGTATGTTTACTGTTTTGCAAATACTGTGCTCTACCTATTCATCCCTCCTTTCTACTTACTCCTTGTAACCAATGATCTTTTTACCATTTCCAGAACACATATATTGAGGATCCTACAGCATGTAGACTTTCCAGATTGACTTCTTTCACTTAGTAATATTCATTAAAATTCTTCCATGTCTTTTCATGGTTTTGTAGCTCATTTCGTTTTGACATTGAATAATATTCCATTGTCTAGATGTAACAGAGTTTATCCATTTATCTGCTGAAGGACATCTTGGTTGCTTCCAAGTTATGGCCATTGTGAATCAAGTTGCTGCAAATATCTGTGTATAGGCTTTTGTGTGGAGATACATTTTTATCTTATTTAGGTAAATAGCAAGGAGAATGATTGCTAAATGGTATAGTAAAAGTATGTTCACTTTTATAAGAAGCTGCCAAATTGATTTCCAAAGTGGCTAACCATTTTGCATTTGTACCAATAATAATTAAGTGTTGCTCTTGCTCCATCCAAATATTTGCCAGCATTTGGTCATGTCCGGGTACCTGATTTTATCCATTCTAATAGATGTGTTGTAGTAGCTCATTGTTGTAATTTGTATTTTACTGATGACCTATGATGTGGAGCATCTTTTCATACACTTATGTCATTTACAGATCTTCTTTGGTGAAGTATCTGTTAAGGTCTTTGATCTATTTTTTTCTTTTTTAATAGGATTGTTATTTTTTAGTTTTAAGTGTTCTTTATATATTTTGGATTACAGTCCCTTATCAGATGTATCTTTTGAAATTTTTCTCCAAGTTCATGGCTTATCTTCTAATATCTTGATTTTTTTTTTTTTGTAGAGCAGAAGTTTTTAATTTTAATGAAGTCCAGCTTATCAGTTATTTCTTTTATGAATCGTCCCTGAGGCCAGGACTTCAACTCTTTGAGGTAAGAGAATATAAACTTTTGTAGAAAACTTTACCTGAGAGGTTGTGGGCTTTAAATCTTAGAAGTCATCTTGAAACTCCATGAGATTAAAAAATAAAGGCAAAAAATGTTGGGCAGCAAAATCAGGAATAAAGATAGACTGAGTTTTCTCGACAATATGAGCTCCTGAGTCCCATCTATACTGAGGTATAATAACTTTGGCCTTTCTAATTTTGTGAGCAAATATATCCCCATTTTGTTTCGGACTTTGGGGACCAGAATTTTTGGATGATAAAATCCTATTCATTCTCCTAATGCTCTAGTGCACACCTCTCTCTCTCTCACTCTCTTTTTGATTAAATGGATTACTGTATATCACAACTCCCTTAAAAAGGGCTCTGAATAATTCTAGCCAAGACACCAGCTATGTGGTTGTAATTCAGAGACTGGCCCTAACGGACTGATAAGATCTGTTCAGTTCTGTACAGCAGAATACAAGACAAGCAGTTCAGGTGTGTTCATACTAAAGTTGTTGAGAAAGAACTTAAAGTCAAAAGTTGGAAACTAAATTCAATTAATAACTTCATAAAAAGGAGACAAACAGGAGCATTTTATAGAAGAAATCAAGATTTCTCCTAAATAGTTGATTACTTTAATGTCATTTTCTTCCTTCTTCTGGCATGGAAATGGGCCAGGACACCTTTGTTAGCTAAGATTGGAAATCACTTATAAGATGTAAAATGTGTAGTTACATGATATATATTTAAATATACAAGTCATATTTACATAATTGTATGAGATGATTGGTAGAAATATATATGGAATGGAGTATGGATGATAAAGCATAGTAATTAATTTGTTTGACAAATAAGAAGTCCTAGTATATTAATACACATTTGTAATTGAAAGGAGATTATTAAAGCAAATTCCAATAAGGGAGGTCAAATCAAATGGAGTTTATGGGACAATTTTTTTTTTGTCTTAAGACTCAATCTTTGGAACAAGTGAAGAGCACTAAAATTTTTTAAGTATAAAATATTCATAACAGTTATACTTTATTATTCAGGATAATATTTTATTTCTTAAAATGTAAAAACAAATCATTTGAGCAGTTTTCAGCAAGATCTGTTAATTTTGAACACAGAAAAGCAAAGTAGGAAAATATATAAATGCTGTATAATGTAATTCTATATAAAATTCACAGTTAGATGTATTCGATTATGTAAAACAAAGCAAGACAATACCACCAGAGAGCTTCTTATCTACAAACACAGTAGAAATAATATTCTCATGATTAAACATTGCAAACTATCTCCATGTGAGTCTTTCTTGATTAAATAATGAACCTATTATTGGTTTTCAGAGAAAACATTCAACTCACTAATGTGTTATTTATATGTTATTGGTGGCAACTATCACTTGACCTAAGGAGACATTACCCTTTATTTAAAGATGTTACTATCCATGTATAAATGACAATAAAGCATATTTCACAGGGATTTTGGTTTCCAAAAGTCTCAAATTCCATAGCAAAGATCCAGCTTAAAACTATTACTTATATATATATTTTGTATATGTATTATATTTGAAATCAAGATATAAAATTTTAAGTGAACAGATTGATACTATTTTGTAATGATATAATTTTATGCCATAGAATGAAAATGATTTGCAATTATATCTTAGGACTTTATATTCAACCTCAAAACCATAGTGATTTTATAGCACACATCTGTTGGACCCTGAATTCATGTGGATATTTGGGAAAAGATCATATTTTTAGGTAAGAAATCAGCATGAATAAGCTGAGTAATTAAAGATGTATTCAGTCAATAGTGTATACCCTTTTAACTATATTGAAATAGTCATGAAAGAGAGCAATAGTGAAGTCCAAAAATATATATATCAAAATAAAACTGTGGGGAATGGGGTGGGGTTAAGTACCAACTAGTTAGTCCTTGATGGATTTTGAGTGGTTGAGACATATACTGAATTAATTCTTAGGTATTAAATCAATACTGGTGTGAAGAAAGCAATGAGGGCAAAAAGTCTGGAGTTGAAGTTTATGAAAAAGGAAGCAATAGTGTTTAGAGACTGCTTAGATATGTATATGAAGAAAAATAAGAAGTCGAAATTGGGTTCAAACTTTTAAGGCTGAGGAACAGGCAAAATTATAGTACTATTGCTAGAGAAAATCATAAAACTAAACTAAATAGATGGAATTGTTAGTTGTTTCTAGATGACAAGTTCAAATTTAAATGCAAAGCTAGAGATGAACACTATAGAAACTGAGATGTCCAGGAGGCTGTTGCGATACCAGAATGCAATAGCTGAGCAGAGAAGGAAAGGTGTAGATCTGGAAAAATGGCATTAACTCCAAGAAAAGGTTAGGTCACTGAGAGCGAATACCACATAGATTTTCTAGTAGGGTCTTCCTCTTCTACATAAATAACCCGACTCCCCCGCCCCCCGCCTTAAACATGACTTACTGGGTTGTGCTATGTGCAAAGCCTATTGATAAATGAGTAAGTTTCAGTAGGCTTAAATATTCTTACTATTTTGGGTAAGAGAAAATTTTGTTAAAAAATAAAATTGGGCAGTACATAAACAATTTCCTTTTGATTGCCATTAAAAATTTATCTTTCCACCAAGCCTCTTCATACCATGATCTGTACTTAACACACAACTATTCAATCATTTTTACTAATATAAAGAGTCATAAGCAAACAAAAAATAATTGATCAAAATCAGGCACATGATAGAGTTGACTCTCTTTGTTCGGATAATGGTTTGGCTCAATATTGATCTGAGATACCAGCTTATCAAAAAGGAAAAAAAAATTACGTCCAGGGAGGGAAACACATAATGGAATTGTATTATTGCCAGCTCTTATTAAATGCATAATTGAGCGATCCTTACAGAAGAAAATACTTGTCACCATTTTAGATGTGGAATCCAAAAGATACTTGATCTTTAATAGCTGTATTTTTTAATCTGTGCATAGGCTATAAAGGAGATCATCATCTACATGATCAAAACAAATAAATGACAACATATTTTCAAACAACTGATCACCAAATGTAAAAATGGATTTGATGTGGCCAGTAATATGATAACTTATAATTGGAAATGGGAAATACAAAGGGATTGAGAGAATAAGTAAATCCATAATAGTCAGCCCTTGAATATGCACTTTGATTACATAAAGAATTTAATTCTGATACAAATTAATAGTGGATAATATATACATAGAAAATTCATGGAAATATTCCTTAAAGGGATTTGGGGAAAGAAAATAAAAATTATAGTGAAAAGTTTCATCCAGAATATTTAGAACTGATGTAATAATATTAGTAACAAAATTATATTTTTTTAACCAAGATTTCTTTATATACTATTTTCACTCTTGGCTTCTTTCTTTTTCTTTTGGTTTTAATTAATCCTCCTTTTGATATTCTTTGGATGAAACCTATAGAAGGAAGAAAAACAAATTTATTATGCATAATAAAGTAATATAATATTTTATTTAAAATTTTCTCAAATTATCTTTTAATACAAAAACCAAAAAAAATTTGCCTAAAAGTTTAATTTGTCTTTATCCAGAACAAACTATTTCCAGGAAAGTCATTTCACATATATAAGAAGTAGAAAAAATGGATAAGCATGTTTCTGATTTTTATTTTTCATCTTCAGTTAGAAATCTTATTTTATTAAAGCAAACATGTGGCTGAAAATGATTGGTGGAAATTCTATGTGATTTTTACTTATATATTAATATTCTAGAAACCTATATCATTTTAATATTCAGAAAAAAATAAGTAACTACATAAAAATGTGCATTGTAATATAGCTTTAAAATATTTTGGGATCATCATTTAAAATGAAAGCTTAGTATGTAAATATTAAAAGAAGAAAATGTTTTGTTTTCTGTGAAAGACACATTATGAGGAATTGTAGTTAATATCTCCAGCAATATTATCTAAATGTAGTTGAAAAGGGGACATATATTACCTAAATTATAATATTTTGTTTCTTATTATAAAATGAACTAATTTCATATTTTTCTCATATTAAAATTTGTTCATAATTTCACTGCCATTGTTATCTTAAACACTAGTGAGTTAATGGGAAACAGTGTCCTTTTTACCTTTCTTACAAGTCCTAAGACATGCTTTTTTAGAAGTAAAATTATTTTCATTCCCTCCACATCCACTGTACTTAAATGGGCGACATTTCCCACTGACTGAATTGTAGTAGAATCGGCTTTCATTGGCTTGACATAATCCTCTGTCTGCTGGAGTCAGACACCAAGAAGGACCGCGAAATTCTAAGAACATCAAGAAAACATGGTGAACCATATGATAACCTGAAGCTTTCACATTGTTTATTGCTTATTTATTGTCTTATAGTATATTTAAAACAGTTATCTAAATGAATAAAAGTAGTACTCCGTGAAATTCATGTATTTCAACTCCAGGAAAATGCTTTACTAATCTCCAACTGTCTGTTATGGTAAGACCTATCTCTAATAAATAAAAAAGTAGATATACTTGTTTAAATGAAGTGCTATGGTAACTCTTTATAATGAAAAAAACTAGTACATAATAGAAACAACTATTCAAAAATTTATAAAAATCTGTTAACCATATTCACTTTAGCCAATTATCAATGTTTACACATCCTTTTTGTTCATGAATGTTCGACTTCGGGAAGAAAAATGTCCTCATGAGCAATCCTTATTCACTGAACCTGAGGAAGTATTGTTGTTGTTGGTGTTGTTGTTGTCTGACTAAAGTTCTAAGTGATGTAACGTAATCACAATTTAAAGCATAGAAATTCAGGTGTAGCAAATTCTAACTGTAAGATTCAGAGGATCCCTGAAGAGATGGTTTGATATAGTAATAAAGTTTTCTTGTGAATTGAAGCATCAGTTCTGGATGAGTTAGATATTTTTGCAAAGGAAAGCATATTATTAAAGCCAGTAGTATAGAACATTTACAGGTTTAAACTAGGTCTGTCGATGGGACAAACCGCTTTTGAAACCGAAGAAAGAAAATGCAATGAGGGTAAATAAAAGAGTTGCTCGTTTTCTTAAGGCAAAGCAGAGAAATGGTTTCAGTACAATGGTAATTTTTAGCTCTTTTGGGAATTCCTGTCAGTGAAGGGAAACTGGTACTCTGGTAGCAGACTTAAACCGTTTTATATTAGTAAACAATACTGCAGGTAAGGTGGTAGACGGAGAGAAATCAATATAAGAAAACTTCAGTGGCTTTGCCAAATTGTGAGGTGTGGCACAGCAAATGCAGGCCAAGAGGGTATACTAAATATACAAAAGTGGCTGAAAATAGAACTTTGAGGAATCCAGCCAATGAAGGCAAATAGGTTGGGCAGAAAGCTAGAAGTGGTTTGATGGCAAGCAAACCCCAGATGAAAGAATGTAAAAGAAATAAAATGAAAGAATAAAATGAAAATGCAGAGGTTATTTGATCTAATCTGAATTAATGAACAAGAGTAATCCCAATTATACATGAAAATATAAGACTCTGCATTTACTTCCTGCCTTCTTGATAATGTAAATGAAGATTACAGTGTCTTGATATAGTGGCTTATATAATAGAGAAATTCTGGAAAATAGGAGTGAGAATACTATAGAAAGAATATATAAGACATTTTAGAAAGATGAAAATTCTGTGTCAAAATTCAAGAACTGTAATCACCTAAAGAATATTCTATTTTTTAGGTCTTTGATTAGGTCTATGAACACTAATTTTTAAGAGAAGACCTTCAGATCTATAAAACTAAAACATTCAAAATCAGGCAGTCTATCTTTTATGTCACCCTATTTGGGTGTTACAGTGCATGATTATGCCAGCAAAAATCAAAACTAAAATGTTATTTGGTTAGGATGTATGCTTAACTTTCTAGAAATGGTTGAAGTCCCTGCCTCCAATATTGGTTTAAGCAAGAGGAATTTTCTAACAGCATAGCAGAGATATACTGTAATTGAGCCTACTATGGTGCAAACTTCTCTAATATATATGCTCTGGATTCTCATTAATCCAGATCCTAGAATATAAGATGGTTATCGGTTGCTACCACTTCTATCTCCATGAGCTTCCAAAGTCATCACCTGTATTCAGAAACAAAAGAAATACTCATCAAGCAATTATCCTAATTTGAGAAACAGAAAATTGCTGTTTTTTTAAAAAAATTTTCAGCAAGCACCCACAGATGCTTCATAGCTGATACAGAAGTATGATAATATGACTTATACCTCAATTTTACTTTTGCATTTTATATACAAGATTGACCCACCCACAGTAAGCTAAAGATAATATATATAGATGTACCTGTAAGTTGTACACTTCTTTACAAATGTTAATTATTATGTCTTAAGAGCAACATTCTACCTAAAGTTCCTTATTCCAGGACAGAGAGAATTTTCTGATGACATGAAGTAAATTCATCCTTCTTTTCCCCTAACTTGTAGTAAACCTGGCCCCATAACAAAATCAAGGCTATTTCAAAATGAGAATAAGCTAGATTGGTACATCTGTGGCTATAATACCTAGACTGAAGATAACAATGTAGGAGGCTCTGAAATCATGGACGGTATACAAGTTTGGTGGGGGGAAGTACGCTAACTTCTGTCTTCCTTTGGTCACTGAGTCTTCCAACAATGTCTGCCACTCACCAAATCTACTCAAGAATCAAGGGAAAGAGTACAAATATGTCTGGGACAGGGCAAGAAGAAGGGAGGGGGGTTAATTTGAAGGCAAACAGATAACTGACTGGCACAGATGCCATTAGAGAGTTTCACAGTTGTTCATCTATTTCACTTTGTTTGCCCTGATTTTAATCACTATTTACACAGATTATCAAATATAACTCACTTTTGACCCAGATAATTATTGTGGCTCCTAACACTAAAAACACAAGTATTTTGGTAGTGGGTTAAAATTTGAAATTAATTACTGAGAATGTTGTGTTATAGTTAACTTTTAAAAGCTTTTAATACACTAATTATCAGTTGTGGAGTTTTTATAAAGCTATTATTCTTCAGAACATGAATTATACTTGCTATGTAAACTAACTCATTTCTCCTCAAATCATCTGAACTTTAGTTAGGACTATCATTGTATTGGTGCACATGGTAGCTCAGTCAGTTAAGCATTCGACTCCAGATTTTGGCTCAGGTCATGATCTGAAGGTTGTGAGATCAAGCTCCATGTTGGGCTTTATACTAGATGTGGAGCCTGCTTGGGATTCTCTCTCTCCCTCTCCCTCTGCCCCTCCCTATTTCCCTTTCTCTACCTCTCTTAAAAAACAAAAAAACAAAAAACAAAAAACTATCATTAGATAGAGACAACAGCACTACAACTAAAATATAAAGCAGATAGTTTCTCAAGGACATTTTGGCTCTAACAGTTTTTGAGTTCTTGATCATCATCCAGTTTGATCTCCAAAGGTGAGGAAATAGAAGTTCTTGCACCTCATGAGGAGATAAGCTTGACTGTTTTCAACTAACATATATGCCAGATAAACATAGGCACTCACCTATTCAAAATCCAGACAATGATATCTATAATGAAAGAAAATATAAAGGTTTTGAGGTAGTTACACAATGTAATTTTTTTGGTCTAGATTATAATTATTCACAGGTATTTAAGATAGAATAAAAAAATACTAACCTGACTTCTGTTCATTTTCCAAAGGGAATTTAATAACCAAATGTATTCTGTCTTGATCTTGCCATTAATAACAAGTTGGATAGCTTCCATTTAGAGGGTCTATGATAGGTTTCAGAATTCAGGCTCCACTTATATTCTGCCAGGAACTGCCATGATCTAGTATGACTGCTAAACTGTAAGGTGGCACTCCAAAATCAGTTTTATATTTAAAGTAGTTTATGTAAATTTTCTCTGAAACATATACATAAACTTTAAATTTTATAGTCACTTTGAATCTTTACCATGGTGTCTTTCTGTTCTCATTTTACATACCTAATATTTAGGCTTTTATTTTACCAACCAATTTAGGATTTATGAATTACCCCATGACCCTCTGAGAATTTTTTTGTCTTCTGAGATTGTTTTAGGGAATAGAAAAATAAATCTTTCCTTTGAATAATATGTTATTTTATCCCATTGTTTTCTAGTAAAGAAAAGTATAAAGACTTTACTTTCTAATTATAATTTATCATTGTAAGACACCGAATTAATACAAAAGCATAACAAATATAAAATAAAAGTTCTCTATAATTTGACCCCTGTTCCTTAACCATGGTCAGTGTTTTAGTGTAGATTCTCCTCTAAATTGTTTGCATAGGTAAACATAGATTAGCACACTACTCTGTCTTTTTATACTTACTGTTATTTTGTGAATGTTTCGATATTTGTTCATATCTATCTCATTCTTTTTAATATGTACAGTTGTTCATTTCTTGAATTGACTACAGTATGTTTAGTCAACCCATTACTCATGTGGATGTAGATTCTTTTTTTCAGTTCCGGATTAATAGCTCATGAGCATCCTTATATTATGGGTCAGATATTTCTAAAGGTCTTTCTAAAATCAGAATTGTGGGGGAACCTGGGTGGCTCAGAAGGGTAAGCGGCTGCCTTCGGCTCAGGTCATGATC
Source organism: Spilogale gracilis (assembly GCA_004023965.1). Taxonomy (NCBI): domain Eukaryota; kingdom Metazoa; phylum Chordata; class Mammalia; order Carnivora; family Mephitidae; genus Spilogale; species Spilogale gracilis. The sequence continues at coordinate 187,680 of PITA01000884.1, forward strand.
CCAGGGTCCTGTAATCAAGCCCCACATCGGGCTCCCCACTCAGAAGCCTGCTTCTCCCTCACCCTCTACCTGCTGCTCCCCCTGCTTATGCTCTCTCCCTGTCAAATAAATAGATAAAATCTTTTTTAAAAATTAAAAATTAAAAAAATAAAATTGGAATTGTACAAAAGCCATACTCGATTTATAATTTGGTAGATGATGCCAATTTTCCACTAAAAGCTTATATAAATTTATACTTCCACAACGATGTCTAAAAGTGCCTAAACAAGTACTAAATAAAATGTGGACCTTACTATAATGCATGTATTTATACTCAGTTTACTTTTCTTCTCATACCCACAAAAGTTGATGATTACTGCAGAGATGTTTCTATTAGGTAGGGAACTTAGTAGTTCTCAAGGTTGCAACTCCCCAAAATAGATACTATTATGCTGAGCTTATTCTATACTGTTAGAGATTCTCCAGAAGCTACTTTCAGTCTGTATTTTATTTACTTCATGATGTGGTAGAGAACAACAATAGCAAAGAAATATGAAAAGGAAATATGCTAGAATGTTGACAGTGATTGTCTCTGTGAAATGCAAATATTGCCAGTTTTCTTTTCTATGTTTGATTAATCTGCTATTATAATATTCAAATTATAAAAATATATAATGTTAGAAATGGGATTATATAACCACAAGAGTCCTGGGGTCATAAGGAAAAGCCTGGAGATTGAAAATTTGTTTGTGGTTAGAACTGGAGAGTAAGCCTGTAACCTGTAAATACACTGTTTATAGATAGTAAATTTGTATTACAGGAAAAGCAGTATCTCCATTCATTAACATGGGAGAGTTGGTGTGAAATGGGCAGAAATTGACATTCTATATTGAAGGGAAAAATAGCAGGGGACAGGAAAATGAGTACTGTGAAACTTTTTTCTTTTTTGTCTATGTGTACAGTAAGTTAGCTGAGGTTGAAATGTAAAAAAAAAAAAAAAAGAAAGAAAGAAAAGCAGGGCTCTAGGACATTTGAAACTGAAAGCTCATGGGGGAATAGACTGTAAGACACCTTGCCCCAACAGGAAGCCCTGCAGGTTAAAAAAGAAGAGAAGTTGTGTAGATATCTGCTAGTTGGATTTATTTGCATAGATACTGCCTACTCTATGTGCAGAGTTCATGAAGTTACCTCTGTCCAGGGATTTTTCTAAATAGAACCATAAAGCATGCAAGCCATGGTAAAATTACAAACTATGAAGCTGTTATATGAATATAATTTATCCTGAGATAATTGTTTTATAATTAAAAAAATTCTTAAGACATCTGCAAAATTGAAAACCCTGTAAGATTTTAGGAAAAGGTGAAAATTAACAATTATTTGGCCCCTTGACCAGCTTTTAAGGAAAAATGAAATTTTAACAGTGGAAGAGATAGAAGGGGAAATGGGTGAAGGAAAGCACAAAAGTCCTAGTGTGAGGCACTTTGCAAACTCCAGGCTATCTGAAGAACAGAGTGCATGGAGGGTATAGTAGGATGCAGGACTGGGAGAGTAGAATTAGACCAAATTAAGAAGGTTTCTGATTACTAATATACTTAGATTTTATGATCTAGACCTAATGAACAACTTAAAGTATTGAAAGGATGAAAAAAACAGTTCCGCTCTTTCTTGATAAGTGAAGCAGCTCAACCAGGCATGTGTAGGCTGAATGCTGCAAGAGAATTGCAATAAAGGAGACTATAAGATGACCCTAACTGAAGCAGGTATAGTGGAAATTAGTAAAATTAACCACCACATTTACTCTGGGCAGGGAGAGAGTTAGAGAATCTTCTCTGATTGACTTAGAAGATGAAATATTTTTAATATATTATGAAATAGAATTATAGTATGAAATATAGTCATAAGTTTTACAATTTATAATTTTATCATGGTTTTCTTTCACTGTGGCTTTACTTAGAAAAACTCCTGAGTAAAGACAGAATTGTGAACTGTGTTCATGCATTAGCCAGCATAAACAAATAAATCCAAGATGTTAGATAAAAGAACACAGGTTTAGAAAAAGATAAAATTTTAATTTTGACACCCTTCAGTGAAAGTATAATATTATGACTCTGTCTTCTTACAACACTTATGCAGCTCTCTGTCTTAGCATACAGTGTAGCCATTGAAGTCATTTTTGTATCTATCCCCTCACCCCATTTCACAGGCATGCCTGTAAAGAACAGCACCATCTTTCTTATTTATTATTCAGACTCCCAGTCGCTGTGACAATTCCCATCATATAAGAGTCACTCAGAGGTGGTGCCTGGGTGGCTCAGTCACTCGGTATTTGTTGAACTGAACTGACATTAAGAAGTATAATAGATTTATACCTCAGGTCATAGAATAAAATTAGAAACACAGGTTTACAAGTCCTCTGATTAGAGAATAGAATCCAAAGACACAAAATATGTATTGGTGTTTTATAATTACATTTGAATTTTAGAAGGGCTTTCTTTTACTTCATATAATCATAGTATTAAGACTATTGAATGAAGATACTTCAGATCAAGGTTAAGGCTTTAGTTACATTTAAAAATGATCACTAATAAAATGTGTACAAATAATATCCCTGATTATTTCTTCCTGCTATAAATTTCCATTGATACTGGGTAATCATCAAAACCTTCAAATATTAATACTTTTGAGCTCTTATTGTATGCTAAACATGGGGATAAGAATTTTATATATGTCATCATAATCATCAAAAATTTTATGACCTCTTACTCTCCATATATAACAAATGAGGAACATGGCCAAGAGTTGTGTGATCCTTTCAAGGCCACAAAAAAGTTGGCAAGTAGCAGGACTGGAATTTAAACCCACCTCTTTCTGCCCATACACCAATGCTCTTAACCACTATGACGTGTCCTTTGAACACTAACTAGAACATAAAAATAACTGAGCAAAGACAATTTAATAGTTATTAATAATAAAGATGTCACAGATTCCCTTTTATATCCAGTTTCTAAGTTCTGTCTTCTTTGAAACTCAGGTTCAGAATGTCTTATATATTTCTTACCTTAAGTTAAATGAATGAAGTTAGAGTTTATCAAGTATGAACAGGAAAAGGATATCTAATCGAAACAGGTAATCAAATGAACAAACTGGAAACAAGTCTTGGAAGTAAGAGTGCTAAGCCAAACAGTATTCAATGAGCTCAAATATTTGAAGGCAAGAATTACTATATTTGCATATTCAACCTGGATGGACTAAAGTTCCAGGTGTTTGTGTACTCTCTGATCGTATTTGCACTGGCTAGTCAGCTATATATTTAATAGCAATAAGAAGTGACAGAAGACTAGAAAACTCTCTAGAAAAGATAGAGGTGGGATTTTCCTAATTAATATATTTTATAATAGTGCTTTTCAAACTTATTCCTGCGAAGATTGGTCATTGTTCAAATATGGTAGCCAGGGAATTGCAATAGAGTAGCACAGGCTTTCCTAATCTAGTCCTCATTGCTAACCTGCTCTATAGAAGTTAATACCAAATTCATATAATAATAGGGATGTGCCATCTACAATCAGACACAATGGAATAAAAGAGCCCAAAAATAAACCCAGACTTATATGGTCAATTTATCTATGACAAAGGAATGAAAACTATATGGTGGGGAAAAGACAGTCTTTTCAATAAATGGTTTTGGACAACTGGTCAGCTCATGCAAAAGAATAAAACTAGACCATATATAAAAATAAACTAAAAATGTTTTAAAGACCTAAATGTAAGGCCTGAAACCATAAACTCCTGAGAGAAAACATAGGCTGTAATCTTGGACATTGGTCTTACCAATATTGTAGGAGTCTGTTTTTTCAGTAAAAGCAACAAAATAAAAAATAAACGAGGGGGACCACATCAAACTAAATACTTCCGAATAGTGAAGGAAACAAATCAACAAAACTGAAAGGCAACCTACTGAATGAGAGATGCTATTTGCAAATGATGTATCTGAAAAGAGGTGATTATCCAAAATATATAAAGAACTTGTACAATTTAACACCAAAATAACAATTTGATTAAAAAATAAGCCGAAGACCTGAATAGACATTTTTCCAAAGAAGACTTACAGAAGGCTGACAAATACATGAAAAGAGGCTCAAGATTACTAAACCTCAAGGAAATGTAAATCAAAACCACAATGATATCACCTTATACCTGTCAGAATAGCTAATATCAAAAAGACAAGAAATAGCAAGCATTGGCAAGAATGTGGAAGAAAAGGAACCCTCATGTGCTATTGATGAGAATGTATATTGATACAGCCACTTTAGAAAACTATGAAAGTTCCTCAAAAAATTAAAGATAGAGGGACGCCTGGGTGGCTCAGTTGGTTAAGCAACTGCCTTTGGCTCAGGTCATGATCCTGGAGACCCGGGATCGAGTCCCACATCGGGCTCCCTGCTCGGCGGGAAGCCTGCTTCACCCTCTCTCACTCCCCCTGTTTGTGTTTCCTTTCTGGCCGTGTTTCTCTCTGTCAAATAAATAAAATATTTTTAAAAAATTAAAGATAGAAATACTACATGATCCAATAATTCCACTACTAAGTATCCAAAGAAAGCGAACATTTAATTTGAAAAGATATATGCACCCCTATGCCTCAGTATTACAATTGGAAAAATATGGAAGCAGCCCACATGTCCATCAGTAGGTGAATGGATAAAGGTGTGGTGTGTGTATACACACAAAACATGCACATACACATACATCCAACAGAATATCATTCAGACATAAAAAAGAATGAGATCTTCCCATTTGTGAGACCATGGTTGAACCTAGAGGGTATTATGCCAAATGAAATAAGTCTGAAAAGAACAAATTCCATATGATTTCACTTATATTGGAAACTAAAAAAACCTAACAAAAAACCTATATTGGAATCTAAAAAACAAAACAAAAAACTTAAAAATACAGAGAACAAACTTGTGGTTCCAAGAGGGCAAGCAATATGCAAAATATCTAAAGGTGATCTAAAAGTGGTATAAAGTTTCATTAATAAAATAATTCATGGGGTGTAAATTACAATATAAGAAGTATACTCAATACTGTAATGACTTTGTATGGTGACACATGGTGACTAGATTTATGGTGATCATTTTATAATATATACAAATGTTAAATCACTATAAATGGACCCCTGAAACTAATAATATTGTAGGTCAATTATACTTCAATTAAAAAGTACCATCAAATTAGTATTGTTAATTCATTAGCTCATAGCTTGTATTCATTTGTGAATAGGTTTGACTTATAGCTGTATAATGGTCAGATATATAATGAGATACAGTATTTTACTTGTTCACATATGATTAGTGTCATACAAAATAGTTTGACTTATAAATTAGAAGTCTGTGTTCTTTTTCTTTTAAAGAAAATTTCAGGAACACTTCTCTGGAGGAATCTCATGACTGGGGGGAAAAAAATGTATCCTTGTTAAAAACAGAGATGGTCCAGGAAGAAAAGGATTATCAAAGCTGTCAGTGGTCACCTAGAGACTGTGTCTGGTGGCAGCAGTCTTGGCAAAGGGGAGGTGCTACATTTTTGGTTCTCACCAACTCCACTGACAGGAAGTACAAGGTCTTATGAATCCTCTCCACAAATTACCTATTTTTAGAAAGCCAGCTTGTCAGAAAATCTGTGTGTGAGGCACCAGTGTCACCATGCAGGTATATTTAAATTAGGAGGGAAGTTTCTATGATTCTGGGTCTGAGAACACATTATTAAAAAAACAGGATGCTTTGGGGGGACAATTTAAGTGGGTTTTTGATGAAGTGGGGTTTTTCAAAATTATTGACAGTGCTAGTAACTAACAGGAACTCTTTAGACTATGGGGAATATTTTCTTTGCAGAAACTTCCCATGGTTGTAATATGTAAGCCAATCTTCAACAAGAGACCAAATAGGGGACAATGTTTTCTTGCAAATCTATAAATTAACTGTATCAGTGATGGCATCTGACTTTCATTCAGGTACTTTATATAACATATCTTCCAAAAGGCCAATTATAAAAATTTTTAAAAAGATACATGTGTATGTATGTGTGTGTATATGTATGTTTTTTATGTTATGTTTCCTTTTCTCTCCATTTTTTTTCACATATATATGGAATGTGGCCAGTAGATTAAACATTGATTACAGTCAGAAGAGAGAGAGAGAGAGCTCAAGTACTCAAATGGTCTGCAGAATGATGCACAATCATTTTCCTTGACTTAGTGGCTGCCAGGAAGCAATAAGGACTAGGTCAAATATTTAGGTGTACCTTTTTTCTGTCAGAGACCAAGTACAAGACTGAGTTGCCAGGTTTTTGAAGTCTATCACAAGATTTTGTTTTTCGAAAATATCATAGAGTTGCTGTAGTCTCAAAGCAGCTATTAAGAGTTGACACAGAGAAGTAAAGGCGCTATGAGAACCAAGAAAATAAATCACTTTTTAAAAAGATTTATTTATTTTAGAGACAGAGAGAGACAGCATGGGGGGAGGGGAAGATAGAAAGGGAGAGAGAGAATCTCAAGCAGAGTTCCCGCTGAGTGCAGAGCCTGATGCGAGGCTCATACTCACGACTCTGAGCTCATGACCTGAGTCGAAATCAGGAGTTGGATGCTTAACCAACTGAGCACCCAGGCACTCCAAATCACTTTTTTAATCAATGGGTCATGTCCGTTCAGAAAGCCCAGAATCATATGCAACTGATGAATCACAAATTTAACCCCTGAAATTAATAATATATGTTAACTACATTGGATTTAAGAAAACAAATCACAGATAAATAAATAATTCCTTTTAAAAAAAGCCCACTATCAGTATGAACACTTAAGAACATTAATTTTTTCTTTGATAGACATTTACCAGTGAGCTCTACTGAGAGGATTGTATTAACTATGTGCACATAAATATTAAAACTTTATTAATGGTATGCTATTAAAGGTATCACATATACAATATAAAGCAGAAATAGTAACATGTGCATAAAATGCTACTTTATCCTAAAATGGACATGAATGCATGAATGCAGAAGGTGGTCAGAAGGACTTGGTAAGTATGATCAACATTCTTCCAACTATCATTTGTTCTTTTATAACTGTGAATCACAAAATTAATGAATGAAAACTGTGAGCCACCTGTCCTATGTGTAACACTGATCTGAATACTAAGGAGGGAAGATCTGTGAAACATATAATACATGGTCTCCTTCCTCAAAAAACTTGTAATCTAGTTGGAGAGGCAGGGCTGAAACAACATCAAGTAATATAAGCATTAAGGGAATCAAAACAGGAAGCCAGGGGAAAGACAGAGGAAGAAGACTTCCTTGTGGGGGTGAAAAGGCAACTTACATGAGGAGGGCCAGTGCATTTTAGAAAGGAGAAACTAAACAAAACATCAGGAGCCATAAGAATGGATAATTTGTGTTTACTAATAATGAAGTAAATAAGTTCTACTTAATGATATGTCCATTCAGAAGGGACAAAGATATTTTGTATTTAGTGAGACAAGAATCTGGGATAGTTAGAGGGCTAACAGATAATGCAGATAAATCTGTGACAAATGGATGAGGCTAAATTACCACAGAAAGATGTATTTTTCTCTAAAGCAAAATATGTAAACTTGCTTGATTAAAGATACTCTGACCCTGATATAATGGATGTATGAAAGTAGGACAGTAATGTCAAAAATGTTGTATCTAATACATGTCATATATGATTCTCTTATTCTCCCTCTTTTTTGTCTCTCCATGTATGTACATATGCACATATACACATGCATTATACCACACAGGCATATATATGCATGTGTCTATATACATACATATAGGAAATGTTCTATTTAACATGTCTGATATATGACGATATATATAGTACTTCTGATCTCCTTGATATCTATGTATCTGATCTCTATGACACCCGGTTTGCCTGAGCCAGTATTAGTCCAAGCTCAATTTTTTGGTAGATCATGTCCCAACACAGTGTGATTTTTTAAAAATTGAAATCCTTCTAAAATAAATCTATTTTATCTATCCACTAAAATGACAGACCCAGTTTTCTCTCTCTGTGGTATATATATATATATTTAAAATAGGTCATTTTGGGAGGCATCCCCCTTTCATTTTCATTAGTGTCCCTGTTTGGATGATATAAAATGAAAATAATTAAAACACACGGGATTGATAGTCTGAACAAAACAGGCAGACTAAAAACAGAGAAGACAGTAATGAACATTTTATTAGAAAAAAGCAATACAAGGACTGACTAGAAGGAGAGGGTGATCAGAGGAGAGTACCAGGTGCTCGAGCTGAAATAGCTAGAAAATGGTGGCAGAACTGAAAGTTTTGAAAAGACAAAGTTACACAAAGTTCTTTTGGCTTCAGAGCCCCAGGATACTTCTACATGACAATATTCTCAACTTGTTTCTACTAATCAAATTTGAACTGTGTAAGTTTTCATATATGTATTAATTTGGGTCTATTGTCATTTCTCTTTTAAAGGTTAATTGTAATTTTTTGACTGTATGTGTACTGATGCATTTAGCTGAATAAGTAGAGATCTTATGAGTGTTTGAAATATCAACTTCTGTGAAGAGGAACTTATAGAGAGTTGTTTTGCAGGTGAGAAACTAAGGCCAGGGAAGTTAAGGGTATTGCTCTGAGTCTCACAGGTAATAACAATAAGTAATATTTATATAGCATGGAATAGCTATCAGGCACTGTGCTTAGTGAGCCATGGATATTGACTGATTTTATCTCACAACAAAACTTACAAGGTGGATAGTATATTACTACCATCCTCATTTGACAGTGGGAAAATAAGGTTCGGAGAGGTTAAGAAGTAACTCAAGGTTGCACAGCTAATAAGTGGAAGAACTGGAATTTGAGTGCAACTCTCCTGGCTCAGAGTCTCTTATCCACTATATCCACTAGTCAGAGGGAAAAGTCAAGAAAAAACTGTGATAGTTTTTCATTCTGAAGGTTATATACAGAATTATACATGTTTAGAGGGATTGTTTTAGAATGATTTCTTTCACACATGTAGTGAGAACAAATATTTATTTTACCTACATAGATATACTCATTAATTCAGCCAATACAAACTCAAATACTTTGTTCTTACTTGTACATATGGATATGCTTACAAAAGATTTTATAAAAATATCTTTAAGGAAGAGCAAGTCTCAAGCTTTGAGATCATCTATACAGCCTACTAATAATGAAATCTAGAAATAAAAGGAGACAATTAAACCTCAATTGCACTTGGTGGGCATTCAGATATCTTCAGTCAAGAGGGCTCCCTGGGAAAAAAATTCTCAAGCTTATACACAATATCATGGTACTTAAGAATAAACAGTGAACAAAATTTCTAAAAGGCTTTCCTGTTGTCATCTTAAAGAGAAACATTAAAATTATATTTACAAATATTCTCTTTCATAACAATAGCACAATCTAGCTATATTTTTGGAATATTCAAATACTTTACCTAAGGATTATTATTTAATGGAAAGAATTTTAAATGAATGCTATCCTATTTTTGTTGTGGGCATGTTATTATTCCTATGCACTGAATCAAAATTAAAATGATTTACATCTTTTCAAAAGAAGCTAATGCAGAGAACCTTATACATTTGCTAAAACCTTGAACAAGGTTTTACATAAACATAGCACCATATTTTCTTAGCTTATAATAAAATATATTAATATAATTGCAAGCATTGACAGGTGTAATTATTTTTTATTTTTTTAAATATTTTATTTATTTATTTGATAGAGAGAAATACAGAGAGAGAGGGAGCACAAGCAGGAGGAGTGAGAGAGGGAGAAGCAGGCTTCCCGGCGAGCCACGAGCCCGATGCGGGGCTTGATCCCGGGTCTCCGGGATTATGACCTAAGCTGAAGGCAGTTACATAACCAACTGAGCCACCCAGGCGCCCCAGATGTAATTATTTTTGAGCTGGAATATCTACAGTGTCTTCATAGACCTCAGCAAAAGCCTTTGGTGGAGTAAGAAAGGGATAATCTGGGTATCAGAAAAATAGGGGCACAATTGCTTCTGACATTATGCTACATGGAGGATGTACAGAAGGGCTCATCTAGATCTTACTGAAGAGGGACAGCTGCATTTCCACCTTCTGCATCTTGGATGGGTTGTACAAGGAATTCAGTAGATCTTAAATGGAGTGAGGGAACAGCTTCATTGTAATCCTTTTTATGTTAGCTACTCTGTATCAAAATTCCTATAGTAGCTATTGCAACATTGTTTCTTGCTTTAATTTAAGAATGTTATAAAACAAAAGAACGAGAAATGAATACTCTAGAACAAGAAAAAAAGGGGTCAAATAGGCTAGAGGAATTTAGGCAAATACATACAATAAAAAATAATTCTTGAGGCAAAGAAAGGAAGATTTCCCTAATTTTAAATGCAGTTACTATGAGAGAATTAAATGTCTATTGTTTTAAATAAAAATCCTCTTAAATTTGTTTTCTTTTAAATTCATTTTGTAAATTTTTACTGTTTCCTTAATTAATAATTTTCTTTTATAACCATTAATTTGTTTTTTTATACTTTTCACTGTCAAACTACATAAAAACTTAGGACAGTTTATCAGACAGTATTTAAAACTCATTTACTTTCTACTACTTATTTCATATCCTCTTTTCTATTTTGGCAGTGTGAATGCCAAAAATCATGATTTTTATGCTCGATAAAACTTTACAGGAAAACTTTCTCATAACTTACTCCAATCATTATAATGATAAATGAATGCAGATCTCTATTTGAATGAGTGAAGCAATCCAGACAAAACATATTGAAACGTATTGAAAATTGATGTCATGCATTTATTTTATTAGTAGATATACTGTATCACATGTCTCTTTAAACCCTTTAAGTTTGTTATTCTAAACTTCCACATCTTTCACACAATAAGATTTAGCATGCTTTTCAACATGTGATGCTTAACTGGATAAAACAAAATGTCACTGAAAGACACAGGGCTGGAAGGACACAAAGAAACAATGCAATGAAATTACTTAATTTCACAGGTAGTAAGAACTACAAAGATATTTATTATTATTATTATTACAAGCAAAGTAGTGTTTAAAAATTAGACTTGAATTCATCTAGCATTGAATTCACTGCTCTAATTATAGAATCTAATCTAAGGACCTGAAGACATTTGAATACACAGTTTTCGAGCTCACTCTGAAATTCTGCATGTCATTTACGACATCTCAAGTGCTATTAGAACACTGCTTGATGCCTGTGGTTTAGGGAATTTAATTCCTATGGCACCCCCTTTTTTTTAAGACCTCACATTAAAAAGTAAACACTTTACAGAAAGAACCTTGTAATTTAGATTTCACAAATTAATCCTGATTCTTAGGCTGGGTTGAGGGAAATAAGGCTAAGGATATGGGGAGGAGGGGATTGAAATGGAGAGGACTGAGGGTGAGGGATGTACAGAACTTAATTTTTCTTTCACATGATAGAAGTACTGAGAGCATATATAATGTTCCCTCTTCGGCTCACATATCCTTATGCTTTCTAGTCCTGCAAACATATTTCCAGTTCTCTTTGTGTGATTTCTAAGGAAGAGCATTCAGGGCTGAAGCAAAGCCCACAGACATGATCAGGTAACTTGATATAACTTTACATCCTTCATTCCAGAGAGGGAATAGTCAACATTTCAGTGCTTTAAATCCATCTGGGCAGAACTGTCTGTTGTTTGCTTGCTTGCTTATTTGTTTGTTGTAAAGGGAGATGCTCGAAGACTTTCTGATACTGGTTCCCATCTGATTCTGACACATGGCTGCTGTGGGGAACCCCTGCTCCACACACCATCTCTTTTTACCCAGGGCTACAATTTTAATAGGTACAGAACTCTTTTGACTCTTGTTAACTTTACATTTGAAACTTTCAATGGACTGCTTCGAAGTGAAATCTCCAATTGTGAATGAGCACATGTGATTTTCAAAATTTAGGTAGGACCATATATTTATCCTGTTAACTTTCAGCTCTCTTGGTTGTTTTTAACTTCCTAGATATTTGTGGTTTCCAGTTATGTTTTCCAATATCTTTACTATATTATAGCTCTGCATTTATTGTGGGCATATTTCCTGTATGTTTATTTAAATTTGATAAATACATTGACAGGATATAGCCCAGAAAAAGAATTTTGCAGGAATCTAAAGGACAATTCCCTTCAGAGTGACATAATCTTTGGTGATGGTTATTCAACAAATTCCTAATCTGTCCTGTGACTAAACACCTGAGACCTTGCCCAATGCCCGTGCTCAACTGAAGAGCACTTTAGTGCCTTTGACACAATGCTGCCATTATAATCATTTACCATCAGACATTGATGCTGATAATTCTAAACATTATTTTATAAGATAGATTTAGCAAAGAATTAAATATCATAAGAAGGCTGTCATGTGATATAGAATCAAAAGCCTCCTTTAAAGCATTCTTTGAAATAAGGGAAAATTATCACCCTTATGGGATTGAAGACAAACATTTTGAATCTTAGTTATTTCAACATATCTATTATTATATTTTTTTTTAAAAAGCAAAGTTCTAATATACATTCCACTCCTACTATTACCATAATATTTTGGGGGGAGCAATTAAAAAAGAGAGATTCTTACCCAAAAAGCTGGGAACCTTGGTAGGCTGGGGAGTGATGGAGTCATTATTCACAAACTCAGTCGAGATTACATTATTCATTAACTCAGCTGGTGCAATACTATTCACAGGACCAACTGCATTTGGTAGTGTACTATCCGTAGACTCAGGCATTAATGTATTACTCACAGATTCTTCCAACTGACGTTCATTCACTGGAAAAAAATGCAGCCAATTAAAATACAATGTTGTCATAAGTCCATAATTATACACACAAAGCAAAGCACAGTGCTGGGATAGGAAGAGTAGACATGGGTTGTTTAGTTGTGATCTCAGGGTCCTGGGATCGAGACTGTTATTGGGCTCCCTGCTCAGTGGGGAGCCTGCTTCTCTTGCTCCCGTTCTCCCTGCTTGTGCTCCTTCTCTTGCTGTTTCTCTGTCAAATAAATAAAATCTAAAAAAAAGAAGAAGAAGAGGAGGAGTAGACATCTATGGACATCTGGGTGGCTTAGTCCATTGAAACTCTTGATTTCATTTTAGATCATGATATCATAGATCTTGAGGTGGAGCCCCCCATTGGGTTCTGTGCTCAGAGGTTAGTCAGTTTCAAGATTCTCTCTTTCTGCCCCTCCCCTCACTCATGCACACATGTGTACATGCACACACTATATCTCAAATAAATAATCTTTAAAAAGTGGACTTCTAGAAATTTTATTCACATTGCTATGTTAAATTATTGAACAGTAAATTTTTATATTTATACACATCATTAATAAGATCACATTTCTGCAAGTAACTTTGTAGTTCTTGGTCAAAAAAAAGGTAACAGTTAAAGTTTAGGGCAATCCTTAAATAAATTCCATGGTCAGATAAAATTGATTGATTTTAGGTGATAGGTTCCAAAGAACTGTTTGTCTTCAAGTTATTTATTATAAACCTAAGGGATTTCAGCAGCCTATTCTTATGCTTACATTGTACTACAATATTCTTGGTAAATAAAATTAAATAATGTAACCTAAAATAAATCTTTGGAAATAAGTTGCCCTATGCATTTCTTAACTTTCTGTTCCTTTTTTTTTTTTTAAGTTAACACAGTGACCAATTTTTTATCTAATTTTAATGGATGCTAATGTATCTTCATCTGGCTGAAACAAAAATCTTGGTAAACTTGAACATCCTTTAAGATGCCTTATTTTTTAAAGAATGCCTGTAAATGAAGTAAAATGAGATGGGAAATAAACTTACCTAAATCTCCACAGGCTTTCTGGCATTGTTCCAGTGATTCAAAGTTGTTTTGATTGCCAAGGCACCCACCGTACTTGAAATTTTCACATTTTTTTGTTTCATTGTTATAAAAATACCTAGTTATATAACCTCTGCAGAGTCCACTGTCTTCATCCAAAAAGCAGAAGTCTGGCTTTTCTAGATTTTCTGGGAAGTATAAAAATTTTCTGGGAAGTCAAGAAAGCTATATACTTTTTTGTGAATAATTGAATTATGCTGATTAAATGTATAAAATATCTGAGTTGAAGTTATTTAAAGAGTAAACATGACAAGTTAAAGATGCAAGGTAAAAATGGAACTTTATCCACAGCCACACAATATTAAAATTGTCCACCATGTCTGTTGTGACATTTAGAATAAGGAAGATGTATCTATTGCACACGCTGTTGCTACTGGAATTTCAAGTTCTAAATTTCTCATCATGAATTAACAGGGCACTATCAACTATTTCATGAATTGAAAGAGTAAAAGATATTGTTATTTTACCCTTGGTTTAGAAGAAATATTCAAAACTCATAATATTATAAAATATTATGGCAAAATTTTGGTTCTATTATTTTTTTAGGCTTACATGCATTGACATTTAGGAAAGATCTAGGAATATTTCATATTTTTCAGGTGTAGACTCTCATTAGGGAAAGAAGTGTAATGTGTTGCTTCATTGCAATTATTTCAGTTTTAAAAAATATTGGAATAGGAGATTTGAGGCTTATGGAAGCTCTCCTGGCTATTCTTAGAAGTTCCTGAATTCTTACTCTGGAATCTGTATTAGGTTAAGCATGACATCCTCCGCCACTGTGTCTCTTGTTTTTGTTCTTCCCAGCATTGGAGTGACTCCAACAGTGCAAAGGCAGAAAGGAAATACATGTTCAGGGATTGGAGAGCTTTTGAAAAAAATCTAATGTCCATTCTTTGATAGTGCTCCAAACCAGATTAAACACAGCTGTCACAGAAGTTGTGCCACTGTGATCTACATTTCAAGGCTTGTCTACATGCATACTCTGTAAAGAAGAGAAGTAAACTTATTTTCAAAATTATGATTGCAAGATATATGGGGTTTGAATTGGGTGAATCTCCAATTTCCCCACTTTCCCCCTGCATTATCAGAGTGGCAAAAATAAACTGTAGTATCTTTTTACATTTTAAAGCAACTTGTTCTGTCTCAGGGAAGCAACACTCAGGAGGGTTTTACTATAAAAAGAACATATGTTTAGTAACGTTAATGATTTCTACGACAATTGCAAATCTTCAGAAAGGCTGATCTCCTATGAGAGCATGGTTTTATTAAGTAAACATCCTATTTTAATATAGTGTAATATAGCTATCTTCTATAACTTCTCAAATTACCAATTTGAAAGTTATTTTGTTTCTTGTTTATTGCCTCTTGTTTCTTGAGGTGAGTGTTACTATTATCTCCAGAGCAACAATTTGTGGTTAAGTGTAATTTATGGGACAAGAAGAACTAATTCTTTAAATTATTTGTAATGCTATTTTTAGTAAGAGAATGAAGAAAAGATAGATTCAATTGCTATCATTTTGATTTGTTTTGACCTTAGTATGTACTTCCTATGAAATTTTAAATCATCTTAACAGAGAATATAAGAATTCTATGTCTAACAAAAAGGAGTAGGTAAAATGCATTGCATATAAAGAATACAAAACAATATGAAATTATGCTGAGAAGTATAATTAAGAAACTATGCAACTAGAAGTTGCTGTTATTTATGAGGCCCCATTTTAAGGGCATAAATTTATTTTAAGACAAAGTTCAAATTGCACACGTGTAAAATAATTCCACTTGGGCCTACAGTTTAAAATAAGGTTACAGATCAGGAAATTCATGCCCCATATTCCCCAGATAAAGTAATATTTGTACTAAATCTGCATACACAATCCTTGCTTTAGACCGAGGCCCAATTAAAAGACGGAATACAGATTTTTAGCTACAAACTTCCACAAGACACATTGTTTTACTATTAATTTTTGTTTGAGGTGCATACCTGACAATTGTCCTAAACCAAACTATCTTTGAAGAGGTTGCCTTTGTAACTCTTCCAATGTTGCTACTAAGAGGCATATCACAAAGTTTAACTGAAATGAGTATATTTAGAGATCTTTGTTATTTATGAATGGGTTTTGGCATCTGAACATTTTTTTATGTGTGAATAAGATAACTTTATTCTCTAATATCCATATATAATATCAGTTAAGAATGAAGAGCAGAGGAAGTCCTAACTAGGAAACTATTACGTATCTCCCTTATTGCTCTCTGACCACCTGCTAAGCCAAGCGACCCTACTGCCCTCTGTCTGACCTGCTAAGCCAAGTGACTTCCAGCCTACCTCCCTGACTCTTGACAAATGAATGTATTCATTCAAATTGCTTCTTGATCTTTGCTCTTCCTTTGACACAGCAAATCTCTCATCCTTGGGTCTCCTACTTACTATCATATCTCCTATAAATCCTGAAGTTGAACTCTACAGACTGGGGATTCTGGAGGCTTGGTGATCTCACTGAGTAAATAAATGTTATGAACTGAGTAGGTTATGATCAAAATTGAGGAGACCTTATTTTGCTCTTGAATACTACTAATGTTCTAGGATACGTAAGAAATCCATAGAATGGAGAACATTTTTACTTTGTATCTAAGGAAATATTTTATATTTTTTATTAATCAAGTTAATGCCAATCTGACAAAGATTGTAAAAAAAATTAGCTTTAGAACTTGCTAAAGGTAAGAGAGCTCTATTTCCCTTAATGTGTTCATTTTATAGTCAAGGAAATAGAGGAGTTCAAATAGCAGAAGTGATTCCTCCAGTTCATTGCAGAGGTATGCCCCTTAGCATACCATATTCTTTTTCTTCACATCTAGTAATTTATACTGTGCTTTATAATGTATATGATTGTTTCTCATACACTGTCAATTTTTGACTGGAGCCAATTAACTTTGGTAAAATAAAATACTGCATTTTTAGAAAAATATAAATTAATATGAATTACTAGAAGAAAAAGAATGATTGAATTCCAAATCATTACATATACATTAAATAGCATAATTTTATAGTAAGTTTTACCTGCATGCATTTTTTTTCTAAATTTCACATTTTTGAAAAAGTACCCTAACATTTAAATGCTGGTATTTCCTTTCACAAAGATATCACCTTTTACTTGGAGGGTAATACCCTCTATTTGTAAATATCCCGCGTTCTTTGATACTGCAGACAATGAGTTGCATTTAATTGAAACATTAAACATTTTTGTAAAGATTAATTCAATATTTATAGAAAGCTATTTTAAAATTTGTAAATAAATACATCCACTGATCATGTTTATACAAACTTTGCCACTGAATTTATTTTATAAATTCTGATCCAAAGTCTAGTAAGTCTTAAGTTTATCAGTCACAAAAGCTTTCAACTCTTTCTTAACAATTGAATCGAAGTTAAGAAAATTAAAATGCACTTTGAATTTTGTGACTTTTTAATTTCCCAAGTTAAATAATTTGATCTCTTTGTTCACTTTTTTGCATTCAAAAGTAAATGACATAGATGGTAATTGGACCAAGTCAATTTCTAGATCTTTACTAAAAGGAATGTCTTTCTTGATCTACTGATATATTTTTTTCATGTGCTAATATAACATATTACTCAGAAAATTATATAATATAAATTGAAGTTGCAAAACCAATAAATAATTTAATCACAAAATAAAAGTATGTGCACACATTAAATAATGTTGGTAAGAGCAATCACTAATTGTTAAATATCTCCATTTACTTCTGCATATAGACTTTGACAACTCAAAGACATATTTCAATTCATGGAAATACTGGATATAACTTGCTAAAGATATACAATGCTGAGATTATCAAGGGACTAGAGATCTGAGAGTTAAAGTAAGACCAGCAGCATCTACATTACTGTTCAGGCAATGGTAAAATAGCCTGTACACAGCTGTGGAATTTGGTTGCATTAGAATGAGAGTAAAAATGCTGTTTTAACACTTCCCTACCAAATATCATATATATTATTTTAAATTTTTCATAATTTCCACTGAAATAAAACACAATTTCAAAGATCCTATGGATTTATGATGAACTCCATATCAAAGAAAACTAAGAATTGAATTTCTAAGTGTCTTACATAAATTCCAATTAGTATATGAATCAATATTTACCTTCTCCTAATCTTGTCTCCATCCTAGTCTTTGGATAAACTGCAAGAGAAAACAGTATGTACATCAGTTACCACAATTTATATAGATTTCAATTTAACAAACTAGGATAATGTATTTATTACCATTAAAGTTATTCTTATAAAAATGTCAATAAGTAGCTGAAATTTCTTATTTTCTCTAAAGATTAAATAACTTTAATTTTTATAAATATGAGGCCATCTACATTTTAACATAATAATGTCTTAAAACCGGTGTCGAAAGTTTTAAAACATTGATAAAAGTAAGAATTCATGATGTACTACAATTGCTATTCAAAACACCTATGACTGAAAATTGTTAAGCTAATGTGAACTATGAAAGTACTTCAAGCAGTATATTTGCATATCAAAACACGTAATTTCTATAGAGAATTGATAGTAGGGGTAGAAGAAACCAGAGTTATCTCCTTTCATGATTCCTTCCCTGGATGCATTGCTTCAACTCAATCATAAATTTTATTATTATTTCCAAGTACAGAAGAGAAATGAAGCAGAGGAGAAATGAAGAAATGGCATATTTTTTGGTTAACCTCAAAGAATTAATGGAATTACTCCACTCAAAAACTAGAATACTACTTGACCCACTTATTCAAGTATAGATTCTAAGTTCTAATTTAAATGAATAGTAATGAAATTCAAATCAATATAATATGTGAAATTTTAATTTGCTCATGTAAACATTAGGAAGACTGATTGATGTTTGTTGTGTAATCATTTGTTTTGCAGAGAAAAGCTATGGTCAAGGCACTTTATAATTAGTTGTTTGGCCAGAGAGACAGAGGGTTGGGGGAACGAGTTGGTTTATATGCCCCTTTCAGCCCAAAATCAGCAATTAGCTTATTCTTTGCAGAATAAAATATCTTTAAAAGAGAAGGTAATGAGACCTCTTTTTTTTTTAAATTTTCCTACGTTTTATTAAATAGTCTTCTATATATATATATAGTTATATTTTAAATATTAAGGAATCCCCAGGAGTCTTTCTCATTGTAAATGACCAACTGTCAATGTATTTCAGTTAGATAGTGGATTGTCATAATAAGCTTATACTGAACTATTTTAATGCACAATTAATTTGTTACAGTTTTAATTTATGAGGGCAAAGAAGGAATATATACAAATAAATATTACATCAAACTAGAGTGCTAAATAATCATTTTTACTATTTGGCCCACTGACAATAGCCATTGGATAGGAACACAGAAATGCTTGATTTTAGTATTCATGCAATATTAAAAGAGATAACTTGTTTGTTTTCTGATTCCATTCCCGACTGGATTAATTCGGCTGGCATGCATGTGAACTAACTCAAATATGTGTTTTGGCACACTGGAATTTAAATATATTTGTAATACCAATGATTAACTTTGAGGATTCTGAAAATAACATGAATAGCCTATTTAATTTGTATTTATGCCAACCAGTTACAGTCTGAAAAAATAGATGTTTTTCAGCAAATAATCCAAATGATCTTTTCCTAGCTTTATTTAGACTATAACATTTATCAATAATGTCTTCAGGAATAGAGTATGTTTTACTAATTCCCATTTTAGTAATTCCTTGAGCCCCAACATATGTGAATTTACATTTTAAATATTTTATTATGAATGTTATAATATAATTATAGCTAACAAAATAATTAATAGTTATATGACACATTTTGGTTATTTTACCCCCTATTCTTTCTTCATCTTTCCCTCTTATATTGGGGAGCAGAAGGTAAGAGCTTAAGACTAACTTCTAATGATTCTTATTTATTCAAATTAGCCTAGAAAGTACTCTAAGCAAGTGGGAAAATGACTGTATGGGGAAAAGATTCTCATTACTGAATAGGTCTTCACAGTTCTCAACAAATACAACATGAAATGACAAAGTTAAAGAGGATGGAAAAAGTATTAATATGCTCTTTAATTCCCTATGGGGAAAATTCCCATCTAAATCCCTATGAGCCACAAGCCACAACTAGCTCAACCAATAAAACAGCTATTAATATAAACAGCATACTTTCTAGAGCCTTTATACCTGTTTCAGGAATTCATGAATTCTATGAAATTAAATATACTACTTGTAGCTGTACTATAGAGGCTGACTGGGTAAAAAGCTGAATGAGAATTTGATAATTTGATCTCTTACATCTAATTCTTTAATTTCCCACACTACATTACACCTATTTTTCAATAAATAACAATCAAAGATAATGGTTTTCTTTAAGATTTTATTTATGTATTTGACAGAGAGAAACACAGCTAGAGAGGGAACACAAGCAGGAGGAGTGAGAGAGGGAGAAGCAGGCCTCCCGCCCCACAGGGAGCCTGATGCAGCTCGATCCTGGGACTCTAGGATCATGACCTGAGCCAAAGGCAGATGCTTAATGACTGAACCACACAGGCACCCCAAAGATAATGTTGTTTAGGCTATAGGAAAAAAGCAACTAACTCAAAAGACAAACATTTTGAAAGCCATGTATGTGAAACCATTTTACAAACTTAACTTTTATTTTTTAAAAAAATTATTAGCCTGCTTTCTATGTCTTTATTATTACATAGGTAAATACACCAAAAATCATACATATTTGGAAAAAAATTAATAAAACAACTTTATGTGCAAAAAGAGAACTGTGCATATATAGCAAACTAAACACATTCATAGTTTGTATTTTCTGAAATACTTGGCTTACTTTTATTTTCAAGCATTGTAGTTTATAAGATAGGGTTCTCACTGGTCTTCCCAAATAATACAAAACTTCAGCTTTCAAGCCTTAATATAAAATATAAATCATATTTTGATTTTATGTTTCCTATACTTATACCATCTTCCCTTTACCTAGGAAAAGCACTTAGAAAGGGATATGAATTTTGGAGGCACCTGGGTGGCTCAGTCAGTTAAACATCCAACTCTTGATTTTGGCTAGGGTCATGATCTCATGGTCCTGAGATGGAGCCCCTGGTCAGGCTCCTGCAGGGCACAGAGCCTTCTTGGGATTCTCTCTCCCTCTCCCTCTGCCCCTCCTCTCCTCTTCAGTCATACATACTCTCTCTCTCTCCTAAAAAAAAAGGTGGTATGAATTTCTATAATGAAACACTTAATAACATTCTGTCAACAGAATGTTAAGTAATTAAAAGTAATTAACACATATTAAATAAAAAAAACAAAATTTTCTCAAAATAATCACTGATCTTGGTTAACTGTAAAATAATTAGGTTCTGAGCATAAAGAGGGCCACTTTTGAGAGATTTCACTGGCTGCTTCCATAATATTTATACCTTATCACAATAACTAAGCAGCATGTTTTAGACATGCACAAAAATTTAAACTACTATGAGCATAATGAAAAATATATATAATTTAGCAGATAGAGACATTAACAGGCACAGCAGGATAAAATGACAACATGTTGATGTCACTTATTTTCTAATGTTTCTAAGTGCTTTCAAGCCTACAGTCACATTATTTATTTTTTTTAAAGATTTATTTATTTATTTATTTGACAGAGAGATCACAAGTAGGCAGAGAGGCAGGCAGAGAAAGAGGAGGAAGAAGGCTCGATCCCAGGACCCTGAGATCATGACCTGAGCCAAAGGCAGAGGCTTTAACCCACTCAGCCACCCAGGTGCCCAGTCACATTATTTATCTGAAAGGATCTTTCCCTTGAACAAGTAATATAAATATTAGTATACATAACTAATGATTTTGGTCTATGTGATCATCACATCCTAAATGTACAGAAAGAAACTGAGCTTCAAAGAGTAACAACATTCAGGATTGAAACAAAACAAGCTTTTACCCCATTTATTACTTTTTACTAAACTGTTATTCTATTCATAACATAATGTGTCCATCCTCATAGAAAATCAGTTAACTCTGATGGTGTCATCTATTTCTGAACTATTCTATCCCATTGATTTCTGTCTATCCTTATACTCATATCATTCTGCTCAATTTTGGCAGCTGTGCTCTAACTTGAAATCAGATCACCTGGGGCCCTTGAGTGGCTCAGACTGTCAGCATCTGACTCTTGGTCATGATCTCATCTGGCTCAGGTCATGATCTCAGGGGTGTGAGATTGAGACCCACACTGCCTCTGAGCTCAGCGTGAGTCTGCTCGAGGTTCTTTCTCTCCTTCTTCTCCATCTCCTTCTTTCCTCTTTCCCTGTCTTTCTAAAATAAACAAAATCTTTTTTTTTTTTTAAGATTTTATTTATTTGATAGAGAGAAACATAGCCAGAGAGGGAACACAAGAAGGGGGAGTGAGAGAGGGAGAAGCAGGCTTCCCGCCGAGCAGGGAGCCCGATGTGGGACTCAATCCCTGGTCTCCAGGATCATGACCTGAGCCGAAGGCAGTCGCTTAACCAACTAAGCCACCCAGGCACCCTAAAATAAACAAAATCTTTTTAAAAAAAATGGAAATCAGATAAAGTCCTCCAAATTGCTCTTTTATTCAGAATTGTTTTAGCCACCCTAGTCCTTTGTATTACATATCAATTTTAGAGTTGACTAATATACAAACAAAAATGTGCTGGAATTTAATTGGTATAGGATAAAATTTCTAGACCCATTTGCAGAGAATTTGTCTCAACTAAAGTGAGTCCTTCAATCTATTGTTTTATATCTCTGTTCACTAAAGTCTTCTTTATTTGCCAATGACTTTTTAACAATGTTTTATAGATTTTTTATAGATTTCATTGTAAAGGTTACGTGCTTTTTTATTTAAATTCATCACTAAGCATTTCATGTTCCATTATTTTCTATTTGTTCATTGCCAGCATATGTGTGTGTAAATATTTACACTGTCCTTTTATCCAATGATATTTCTAAAATCATCTGCAAGTTCCTAAAATTTGTCATATATTATTATGTTTTCCATTTACAGATGTTCCATTTACAAAGCCCTGTAATTATTTTCTCAAACTTAGGGAATTTCACCAAATGCATGCAGTTTTGTTGCTCAGTGACAAACTTAAAGGGACTCGTGTTCAGATTTTTTAGCTTTTTCTCTACGTATGTCCATTCTTTCCCACTTACTATGCCCCAAACCCAGTGACCTCAGCCTCCTAATCTCCAGTCTCCATATTCTCTACCAGGGAGACCACCATGCTATGTTTGGGCTCCCTCCTGTGGCTGTGGTTCAGAAGTGCCTTCATGCAGAAAGCTGGGAAGGCTGGACTCACCTCACATGTTTCCCTTCTCCCAGAGATCACAATCCTGCACTGCCTTTTGATCCATGTCTGCCAACAGTTGCTTCATATATTTTGTCCAATTTTCTAGTCATTTAAATTATGAGAGAAAAGTTCAGTTTCTGCTACTCCATCACAGCTGAAGATGGAATTTTCTCTTTAGGTAGTTTTTTACAAGCCTAGAAATCTTTTTTCTATATGCTAGTAATATCCTTAACAATAGTTTGCTGTACAAAACACTCATATATTTCAAACAATAAGTGGCTTTTGAAGATGTAATAAGGAGGTGGAAGCCAGAGACTCATATTTATATGCTAGGTAGGAATGATGTTGTAGAAGATACTAAGCAAGGTGGTCACTGAAAAGCCAAATAATTATATTTGTTTAATTTCTAAAGAAAAGGGTAACTTTTATATGATGGTGAAATAAAAGAAACAAAGATGTATTATAGGAAATAGGCCAGTTGATGAAAATGTGTACGCAGCTAAAGAGAATTACAAAAAAATGAGGCAAACAGGTCTCTAGCCAAGGTGCTGAACCTGAGTGCTATTCAACTCAACATAAAAGGATACTTGGCCCAGTATGGAAGAGGAGGTGGTATAATGAATGGAAAATGATCAGGCAATCACCAAATCCAGAGACCCCACAGACCACTGAACTGCTTAATCTGTGTTAGTAACATTTCCAGCACTTGTATGGAAAAGAAAGAAGGAAATAAGTGCTTCAGGTCAAAGAAATATATTCACACCAATCCTTTTCTGTCCTCTCTAATAAACACCTCACAGAGTCACACAAGGGAGAAGTTCTTTCTTTTCACCACGATGAGATTTTTCCCACAGACCAAGATTTTTCCCACAGACCATCATGATGCCAAGGCTATTTTGCAAAAGCTGTCTGGGAAAGCATTATCAAAGTGAGAATGCAGAGCTGTCTGTTTCACAGAAAGCAAGATACCTAGTGTTATTAACTAAGGACACCATCTCTAAAGTGCTACCATTTAATTCAACTAGCTCTAAAAACATGCTATGGGGAAATTTGGGGCAAAACAATGAGGAGATAAAGACTCTTCTATCCCTTAAGTAGCTCACAATTCAGAAGAATTAAACAGACATAAAAGCATTCAAAATTTTGACTGGCAATTCTCTGGAATTTATCTCAGTGAGGTGAGATAAAACTACATTATAACTTGTAAAATTCAGGGGAAAATGTTGTCTTAATAGGATTAAAACAAAATAAAAGTGTTCCATAATGTCTACCAACAGTATAACATGATATACTTTGAAACATTATAAATTAGTAAAAATATGGAAAGTTGGGCTTGGTAAAAATCTGCATGGATCAGTAAGGTTCGTATTTTCTTCTCTACACTATTCCAAGGCCCTACAGAGAATGACTTGATTTTCATATATATATTTCTGCTCATTGATGCAGTTTAGAATTTTCTAATTAGTAGCTACTGAGAACTTCAGAGTGGCTTTGACTGGAGATAGCTATAGATCACGGTACCGATAAAAGGAAGACTGAGTCAATATGACTAACAGTTTCTTTCCTGCCAGCTCATAGCTGCCCAGGAGGCTGAATTATACCCACTTCAGTGCAGATACAAAATCAGTGAACTTAAAGGTTTTTCTTCTTTCTTTGTTATGGAGAAAAATATAGGATAACAAATGGGGCTTAATATAATTTATAATAACTAATATGAAAAATAAAAAAAGTAGTTGAACATGAATGCCGAAAGTGTGAAAAAGATATATTCCTTGGAATGTTCAAATAGTTCTAATTTCTTTTTCTAAAATTATCAAATCTATAATTAGATCTAATAACCCTAAACTTTTTTAAAAAGTTAAAGGAACCTCAAGCCTCCTGGGTGATAAGTGTCTCCAGAAACCTACCTTTTATACATTTTTCCTCGCACTCTTCCAAACTTCCAAATCGATTCTGATTTCCTTCACATCCCCCATACATAAATTCTTCACATTGTTGAGTGTGGATGTTGAAAAAAAATTGCTTAATTATTGCTCTGCATGGGCCGTTATCCGGTTTCAAAGCACAAAATGAATGTAAAAGTTTCAGTGGTGGCAACTCAGCATCTACAAGGTAAAAATAAAAAAGACATAGAACCTTTCATCCACACAGTAACCATGTTCTTTATTTCCTTTTCAGTATGTCCTAATTCTTGTAAAGCACAACAGAAATAACACAGGCTGAAGAAACCATTACAAGTTATTTAAAATTATCAAAAAGTTAAAGTTTATATACATACCAAATTAAAAATATTTTATCAACAATTAAACTTTAAGAGTAGAATAATTTTCTAGACTTGTGTTGGGGATTTGGCTTAAACCTATACCAGTTGACCAGTATGGAAATGCATAGTAGCTGTAAGGTAATCACTGTGTTGACATTGTAAGTAAGTAGAGACATCTTTTTAAATTCAGCAGTTTTTAATTTAATTTAAGACATTAATGGGCATATCTTTGATTTGCTCTCCCTAATCCACAGTTGGGTCATTTTTTACATGCAAACAAGCATGTTTTTTAAAAGCAGTAGCATATATATATGTATATATATCACATATATTGTATTGTTACACTATATTAAGCCATTCCCAAATTATGAAACTGTTGGTGTTTGGTATTACAAATGCATATATATCATGGTATATTCTTTTACTTACCATGGTTGGTTTTTAACAATGTTGAAAAAACTTAATGCTGTCTTTATTTTAAAATAGAATGAGGCAATTCTTTGGATCTTGAGTTAGAATTTTTTTCCCCTCAATATCCAATCACTTCTTTTAGTCACAGAGGAATTTTTTATCTTGTGAAGGGATTTTTATGTACAGAAAACTCAAAAATTTTAAATTTGGGCATCTGGGTGGCTCAGTGGGTTAAGCCTCTGCCTTCGGCTCAGGTCATGATCTCAGGGTCCTGGGATTGAGGCCCGCGTCGGACTCTCTGCTCAGAAGGGAGCCTGCTTCCTCCTCTCTCTCTGTCTGCCTCTCTGCCTACTTGTGATCTCTCTCTCTGTCAAATAAATAAATAAAATATTTTTTAAAATAATTTTTAAAAATTTAAATTTGATAGGGTCTAGTAATATTAATAGAAGACTAATTTTAAGTAAGTTGCATTTGCTTATAGAATCTATCAGTAAGATAGATACTGAAAATTATGGTTGTTACTATCAAAATAATAAGACCAAATTACATCATTAATATTCTGAATATTGTCCATAATATATTTTCCAAGACTTTCAGTATTCACTACAATCACTTCTGAGGGCCAGTGAAGTCTTAAAATGACCTAAGCCAATTTGCCCTTTAGAGGGCAGCAGTATGCTGCTAAATTAAAACCAATGAAGTCTACGTATCTTCCAAAAAGGGGTTTAAATCCACTATAAATTACTTGGAAAAAATATGAATGGGTATCATTTAAAAATATCTAAAACATTTTAAAAGCATTAAATAAAAGAATAAGTTTGTGAATATATAGCCATCTAGAAGGAAATCAATTTTGAATATCCTGTAGTTTCAAAACTTTGATGAATTTTTTGAAAGAGAAGATACACATATCATAAAAGTTGGAGTAGATAATTTCATCAAATCTCTTCTATCTTCCATCTTTTGTTACCTTAATGATCTATATTGAATAAATGTCAAGTATTAGCCACATTTAAGTAGTGTTAGAGCTCTTTATGATAAAATAATTGGAATGTTATTTTTTATTTTCTTTATGGGTCATAAAATGATAAATAAGCCCTGAAATCTTGGAAGGGTTAAAAAATGCATAAGTTATTATTATGCTGTTTCATTCATTTGACAGTAATTATTTAGGAACTTGAATTTTATCTCAACCCCACATCCAATTTTTAAATTTAAAAAATCAAAGTTTGATTTATAAAATGCCAAATCACCATTTGGTTTCTTGGATGAATGAATTGACAATTTTTTCAATTGAAATAAATAGAGCTGAAAGAAATGATAGACCAGTAAATTTTCAGATCCCAGATTTCATAAGGTAGGACAACATAAAACAGAGATTTATTATGACATACAGGTCTTCATCTACAAAAGACATGGGTATTTTCAGTACCAAACACAGTTTTCATGAATTGAATAATTAGCAAGTTAGCTAATTATTACTGGTCAAACGTTTAACTAATGTTGAATATTATGCATCTGTGCACTTGTGTGTTTTCAGCATTTTGTGGGGTTATGTGCAATCAAAAATATATAATTTGGGGGTGCCTGGGTGGCTCAGTCATTGAGTCTGCCTTTGGCTCAGTTCATGATTCCGGAGTCTGGGGATGGAGCCCCGCATCTGTCTCCCCGCTTGGCAGGAAGCCTGCTTCTCCCTCTCTCACTCCCCTGCTTGTGTTCCCTCTCTAGCTGTGTTTCTCTCTGTCAAATAAATAAATAAAATCTTACTAATTTGCCACAAAATATTACTTTTAAGAAAGAAATATATAATAATAATAATCACTGTACAATTTTCTTGTTCTATTGCTGATTGTTAATATTTTATTTTTAGATATAGAGCTTTATAAGACTAGAACTAACTTGTATTAAGCCAGATCTTCTAATGTCCTGTTTTACTAGATTCTCACACTGGACTTATTTGAGAAGTTGTTATCTTGAGAATAAGGCAAAAAGAGAGAATGTCTGTAGTTTCCTTTCGTTTCTCACACTTTTCCCAGCTAAAGGATGGCATTAAGCTTCACAGCTGTTTCTACAGCACTTCGCTCCTTGTAACTGTCCAGAGACATTTCTGAAAAAAAAAGAAGTCTTCCTTGCTAACATGACTTTTTTTGGTCTAAGTTTTTTGTGGTTTTTTGGTGGATTTTTTGGGACAAATTACATGTAAGACGTTTTCCAAGAAGGATGTTACTTCCATAAAAGCTAATTTTCCTACACAATGGAGAAAAACATGTTACATTTGGGGATTAAAATTGAGAGCTTTAACTAACCAAAAATATGATGCTTCTAATATTTTACCTGTAATATCTGTATATTCTTCTGCTTCAAGGACAGCACTAAGAGAGGCAGCGGCACAATTAAGCAGATACACAGACACCCAAAAAATATGTTCTGTCTTCATTGTATAAATCATCTCTGAAATACAGAACCCAGATATATTTAATTAAGAATTGATGTCAAATTATCTGTAGACCAGTAGGAATCTTATGCATACCTCCAAATATAAATTTCTATGACAGTTAATGTGTATTGTCTACAAATTCCATGAGCCATATCTAAAACACATATAAACACTGTAGACACACATATGTTCAGTGCATGTCTAATAATATTCAAGTATGCAACTCATATTTCAATCTTGAAAATACAAATTAAAATGGCAATTGATCAACATGCCTAAGTATATATTAAAATGCATTTTCATACACAATATATACTATATTATAGTATATATTAAGATGCCTTTTCATAACAATTCTATTTGCCACATTTTAGAATTATATTTTGGTATTTTTCTATTATTTCATTAATGCAACTTTCAATTCCTGAATTCTCTTTTCCTTAGCTTCAGTCCTTTTCTTCAAAAAGAAAGAGATTTTCCAAATTTTTGTTTCTGTTTCCTTTAAAATATATTTGTTTGTAGAACCAATTTTCTACCCAGATTTTCTGTGAGATAGCAGACAGACCTGCTGAAAAAAGAAATCTGTAGCATTGCAGCAAGTCCTTTACCCCAGTCTTCCACCCTCAATTTAGGAAGTTATCTGATTCAAAAGAGTTTCACAGAAAAGTGACTTTCAGTGATAAACCAACACATTTACACTCTAAGGGAAACAGATTTCAGCAGGAGAGTGAGATTTCTTCTTTCAAAATGATTTAGAGATCCACAGTAAAAAATAATGGAAAACCACACTGAAATTCCTTTAAGGCTCTTTTTACTTTGGATTCAAGGGTGGAAGGAAATGTGTTTATACAGCATAGGAAGAGAAAAAGAAGCAACATATGCACATGTTCAGCCACTGATGTTATCAGAGTCCGGAAGGAAAGATAAATCTTGTCAGTAAGCATTCACAAATGCAAGAACAGATATTCCATCTAAAATAATTTAGAGACTCTCTGTTTACTCCTACAGTGAATCATAGCGGGAATATACACCATGAGGTGCATGTAGCTTTATAATAAATAATAAAGTAATGCCATTTTGCTTTAAGCTTCATTAAAATCACCACTGAAATGTACAACCTATTTTTTCACTACATTTTGTAAATGTTAACATGTATTTGATTTTCTGTTACTAGCCATATTATATACCTTCTATGTCATATCATAAACTATTTGAATTCACAAATATTATATATATGAAATTTTGAAGAGTCAATCAGCTAACCTTCTAGTCTTTATCTTATTTTTGAAAATGTAGTTTTGGAGTACCTGAGTGGCTCAGTTGGTTAAGTGTCTCCCTTTGGCTCAGGCCCTGATATCAGGGTCCTGGGATTGAGCTCCTCATCGAGCTCCCCACTCAGTGGGAAATCTGCTTCTCCCTCTCCCTCTATCCCTCTCTCTGCTCATGCTCCTTCTTTCAAATAAATAAATAAAATCTTAAAAAAGAAAAGAAAATAAAATGTGTTTTTCAAGGACTCTTCTATCTCCATTAGTTTGATATATACAACCCTGTTATATTTTGAGTGCAAAATATAGCCTATTTTTCTGTCCCATCTTTTAGGGAACAGGCTAAAGTTGGGTGCCTAAAGACCTTGATGAGAATTGGGGCTCTAAACCCACCAGGTTACTTTCTTTAAAACTATCAGCCTACAGTGTTGCCTAATTTTAGTAGTTTCAGACTTTCCTTGGTTGCAAGGATCAGAAGCCAGTTCAGACAGTTTGGATCAAAAGGCCATCAGCTAAAAAAAAAAAAAAAAAAGGCCATCAGCTTATTCAATCCAGAGAAGGTGAACAATCCAGGATTTGTGGTTGGATCTGAGAGTCGGGGTGTTGAATCTGCGGGAAGTCTCCCATTGCTGTTGCACTGCACAGAGAAGCTTTAGTCTCCTTCAGTGCAGCCCAGCTTTCTCTACCCAGGAGGAGGTGTAGCACTGGTATTTCCGGGGCTTTAAACCTTTAAACAGTTTTTCTTCAAAACCGTGTGACTGCTTCTCTTTATGAACTAGTGTCAAACAGCTTGAGAATAGCAATGATGCTTTCAATTTGGAGGATGTGCCTCCTTCACTTTTGGACCCATACATTTGACATGAAAAGCTGTTGGGGAGATTAGCATAGATTTGGAGGAGGTGAGACGGACTTTTTTAGGGTTGGGGAATAAGATAATGTGGTAACATTGCAAATCTTAACGTTAAGTATAAGGTTTTAGGGGCAGACAAGTATGGCTCCCAGGAGGAGTGGATTGTTGCTTCTAAAAGAAAAGGAAGGGTTTCAGACGGATAAAATGATGAGTATGCTCTGTAGCTAGCCAGAGTTAATTAATAGCTGATCCAGAACTTGAATTCAGGTTAGCAGAACCTCCCAGAGCAAAAGATTTATTTTTGGGACACCACTGAAAAAACAGTACATTCTTTTATGACACAGATAAAACTGTAATCTGTAGAGATCAATTAGACTGAACTGACTTAATTGCAGATCATTGTGATTAATTTCCTTTTTAAAATGTCCAAATGCATCATTGTTACATTGCAAAATGGCTAACAAGACAACAAACCCAAACTGAAGCTATGCATTCGCTAATTCACGCTGCCTTTCTGCACTCTATTTCTTGAATAACTGACCCCATTAAAAATATCTGCTACTCGACCTGGTACCATATAGAAACATTGATTCAAAGGAATTCAAAGATCTGAATGTGAAAGATAAAACATTAAATCTTATAAAAGAAACATTGGAGAATATGTTCATGATGAGGTTGGCAAAGGTTCTGAATCAGGATTCAGCACCGATTATAAAGTAAAATAATGTTAGTTGGATTTCATTAAAATCAACTCCTGCTCATCAAAATAAGCACCATTAAGACACTGAAAAGGCAAGCTGTGAGAAAGTATTTGAAACTCACGTATCTGAAGATTATACATTGAAAATGTATGAGGAATTACAAATAAATATTCAACTAAAATGGGTTAAGGGTTGACCAGGCATTTCTCAGAAGATTATAGGCAAATGGCAAATAAGCATATTAAAAGATACTCAACATAATTAGTTAATTAGTCATAATAAAAATTAAAATTAACACCATTGTGAGATAGTATGACAAAAATTAATAAAAACTGACAATATAAAGTGTTGATGACTTGAACCCTCCCTATTGTTAGTGGGATTATAGTATCATCTAAATTATTTGTGTTCCCCACAAATAAATATATAAGAATATAAATTCTTATATAGAATCCTAACTCCCAAATGCAATGGTATTAGGAGGTGGGGTCTTTCAGAGATGATTTGGTCTTAAGGGACAAGATTCATGTTCTTATAAAAGAGACCCCACAAAGATCCCTCCTCCCTTCTACTCTGTGAGGACACAGCAAGAAGGTGTGAGCTATGAACGAGGAAGAGGGCCCTCACTCTTGCTAATCCCTTTTAATTTCTAATTCAATATCAGAAGTTATTCAAGCAAGATTATATTATATAAATTTGTTGTGTTAGTGACTGTGTGTAATAGTATGTTAGACACTCAGATTAAGAAATCTAGAGGAAGCCTTGACCCTTAGAAATCTATGTGTAACCAACTGAGTTAAATAAAAATACAAAGTTAAATGCTTAGGTAAATTGTCAGGGTATCCTTGTATATGCAAGGTACATAGTAGTGGAAAATGTTAAATTATTTAACTTGAATAAAAATAGTATTTATGTTTTGGGGCAACAAACTGAAAATCCTAAACTTAGCTCTGCCAACAAACTAGTAAGTATTTTTTGGAAATAAATTTATGTTTTTATTTTTTTTAAGATTTTGTTTATTTATTTGACAGAGAGAGAGAGAGCACAAGCAGGGGAAGCAGCAGAGGGGAAGGAGAAGCAGGCCTCCCTCTAAGCAAGGAGCCCAATGTTGGACTTGAGCCTAGAACCCTGAGATCATGACTTGAACCAAAGATAGATGCTTAACTGAGCCACCCAGGTACCCCATATTTTTTAACCTGATTTGTAAAACACATGACTTTGACTACATTGTCCTTAAATTCCATTCAGTTCTAAAAAATGTATGCATTTTAATTAACATATTTTATACTCTCCACAGAATAGCTTATAGTTATGTTGTATAACTTACATTTTCCATTCACTTTAATGCTAATCTGCAGTGTCAATTTTATCCTTTTAGGTCAAGATGTGTTCTCAGAATATCAATTCAGCAAGACGTTATTAGCTGTCATATGAAAAAAAGTGTTCATACGTTAATATATATTTAAGTCTGAGTTAAAAACCTTATATA
Source organism: Spilogale gracilis (assembly GCA_004023965.1). NCBI lineage: Eukaryota > Metazoa > Chordata > Mammalia > Carnivora > Mephitidae > Spilogale > Spilogale gracilis. The sequence goes on from PITA01000884.1 coordinate 220,372, forward strand.
GGTTTTTCAACTGTAAGATATTTATAGGATCCTTATTATGGCAATGTGCAATTATATCTTCTCTGGGAGAATATAGTAAATGCATTTCTAAATTTATATGGCAAGGGGTTAATTTCCCATAAAATATTTTTGGAAAATTTCTTGACAAATAATGTTACATTTAAGGAGAAGTCAGTAGATTGTCTGAACTAGAAAAATCTTAAAAAGCGTGATGTGATCTGTGCTTTAATAAAATCCAGCATGTATAGCAAGATGTCGAGAGGGCAAATTTTAAGTGGAATTGGCAGCTAGAATGTTGCAGAGGATCAGACTGAAATGAACAAGGAACAATCAGTGGAACCACAGAGAAAAGGGTCTGAGAGACTTTTTGAGTTAAGTATTGATGAAGTTGAGCGATTGAGTAAATACAGGATATGAAGGACAGAGAATACAAGTATTTCCTGAATGAATTATTGTGCTGGTCATACAAATAGGTAAATTAATGTAAGTATTGATTGGTGTGCGTAGTAGGGATGAATTCAGTCTGGACAGATTGAGGTCATGTTTTCTAAGTGGACCCGTATAAAAGCAGTTAAAGATGTAAAACAGAAGCTGGGAAGTGTTTTTCTATATCATCATCATTGTGAAGCAGAGTCATTTCATGAAGGGAAAGTGTGCCAGTAACTTATTTCCAGCTCCCCTTTCAACTTTATTTCCCATATGTCTTTCCTGTAATTACTTGGCTTTATGGACACTGCCTACTAATCCCTTGGCTTCAATGAAACTGCTAATTCTTGAACAAATCAGACTCATTCTAGATGTAGTACATTGAAACTAGTATTTCTTGTTGTGGGAATACTCTTCTACAAGATCCTAGAATAGCAGACTCCTTCTTTTAGTTAGAACCCTTTCCAGATATCCTCTCCTCCTCAAGATTTTCTTGGAGCATCATATTTAAAAAGTAACTACCACCAGTTCCTCATCATTTTCTATCCCAATAATCTGGTTTATCTTTTTTAAGCTTCTTTGCCTTTTCAGTACTGAACTGTAGAAGTTCTTTATCTATTATGGATATAAATTTATTGCCAAATATAAACATTATAAATATTTTATCTTGGTTTATGTCTTATCTCTCTTCTTTTCATATAAGGATCTTGATGAGCACAAGTTTTTATTTTTAGTAAATTGGATTTTTAAAAATAATTCAATAGTTCAATAGCTATTAGTTTTTCTACAAGTTGTATAAACATTGCCCCACTCACTTTTAGACTACTTTCATTAACCTCTAAGGAAACTCCCCACCCATTAGGCATCACCTGCTTGCTTCCCAATTTCTGTCTCTATATATCACCTAATTCTAGACAGTTCATATAAATGAAATAATCCACTATATGGCCTTTTGTGTGCAGCTTCTTTCTTTTAGCACAGTGTTTTCAAGGTTCACCCGTGCTATAGCATATATCAGTATGCCATTTCTTTTTATTGTGGAAAATATCCTATTTTACAGAGATATCATAATTTATCCATTTATTAGTTAATGAGCATTTGTGCTTTTTCCACTTTGGGGGGATATGGATAATGTTATGAGCATTTGTGCATAAGTTTTTGTGTGGACATATGTTTTCATTTCTTTTGAATATATAACTAAGAATGAAATCATTGTATCATATAGTAATTCTGCTTAATCTTTTAAGGAACTGCCAGACTGTTTTTCAAAGCAGCTGTACCATTTCACATTCCTACTAGTAATGTTTGCTTTGTTTTCTGAAGAGCACTTAGCACCACTTACATATTTATTTTTGTACATGTTCACTGTCTCCATCGCTAAAGCATTTTCCATTTTGAGCATAGACACTTCATATAACATTCATAGTTCTATGTTTAGTACCCCAAATAATGACTTGGTGGATAAATGAATTAATTAGGATATACTCTCTGAGCTTAAATTAGGTTACAGTATGGATCTCTGGATATATCCAAAGATATATTTTTTATTTTTTTCTACAGTTTTATTTATTTCTACCAGTCCCATCAAAAAATAAAGAGATTAGAAGCAAATGTAATGGAGTGGTCATCCATCCATATTTCTGTTTCTAACAGTGTTTTTCATATTCCTTATTCTCCTTTTCTGGAAGTATGAAATACTTCAATTTTTTAATTAATTTTTTAAAAGGAAAGATAAATAGAGTATATTTTGTATTTATAAAATTTTGCTTAAGTGGTGGATATTTTCCAAATCAAAAGAGGAACAAGATTGCTAAAATCCAATCAAAAGAAATAGTAGTATGTAGGAGAGATGCCAAAAGGTATACTTAGAAAAGAGGAAATTAGGTGAGAGAAATGTGTTATTTGTTATTTCACTATTTATTGATGATATTAATATTCTTGAGAGAGTACTTGAAAGAAAGGGAAATGGTTTGTATGAATATAGGAAGTGAGGAGCCAAAAATGGAAAGGAAAGGGAAGAACCTTGAGGTTTTCACTTATGGAGGATATAAGCTTATCTAGGAACTTCATATCAACTATAATCCTCTTAAAAATCTTATCCTATATGAAATATCATATCCATCTTAAGAAAACTGAGGCTCAGGAAAAGGGTATAACTTTTCCAAATAGAATGAGACAGAGCTAAGTTTGTACCTATATCTCTGTAACTCCAGAGCTCATGCTCATATCACCATACCAAGATGCCTTCCCAAAACTGGTCAGTCTGTTTTCAACAATGTCTACAAAGCACCCTGCCTACAAGGTTGCTCTGGTTTGCTTGGCAAGCATATGACTGTAATATGGAGGCTACATTCCTTATAAAAACCAAGAACCATCAAATCAATCCAAGTAATGTCCCATGCTGCAATCCCAAATAATATCTTTTCTTCTTCCCTTCCTCCTTTTTTTTCTTTATCCTGTTTTTCCTTCCTCCGTCCCTCCTCCTCTCCCTCCCTCCTTCCCTTCCTTCCTTGTTCCCTCTACCCTCCCCTGCCTCCCCCTTCCTTCTTTTCTCTCTTTTTTTTAATATTTGTTCAGTGATTAACAGGAGTGTGGAGGGAGACTCTGTTATGGGCCCAGTTGTGTCCCTCTACAAATTCTTATGTTGAAGTGTTAACCCCCAGGACTTCAGACTGTGCTGTGTTTGGAGATAACACCTTTAAAGAGGTACTTGGGGACAAATGAGGTTGAGGTGGGTCCTAATCCAATATGACTGGTGTTCTCATAAAAAAAAAAAAAAAAGAGGACAAATTATGATACAGATACATACAGAGTAAAGACTTACTACTTATAAGCCCAGAAGACAGACCTCAAAAGAAATGAGTCTTTGTTGACACCTTGATCTCCAACTTACAGGTTTCAGAGCTGTGAGGAAATAAGTTTCTATTGTTTAAGCTACCCAGTCAGGAATACATTGTTATGGCAGCCCAGGCAAACTGGTACAGACTGTAAAACTTCAAATACCAGTTCGGTAACAGACCAATTAACTGAATTTGATAGTACATTTATGCCCTCTTTGCTTCTGTTTACTCATCTATAAAATGGGTATTTTACTAGAACCTATCTCATTGGGTGTGAAGATTAAAAGGAATTAGATGAGACTCAATTTTAAAGGAATTGGAGGGGTGACACATTCCATAAACTGTAGCTATTACAATTTAGATCAGTAATTCTTGACAACATGGTTGGGTACACTGTAAATATGGCTGCTCAATGTTCATGAAGTTTCTCCTTTCTTGAAAATGTTATCTCAGACTCTTTGAAGGTCTAAAAAATAACTGAAAATATAGCACTGATTTGGGAAGAGTTTAGGGACAAACTGAGAGACATTTTTGTTCTAATTTGGTTAGGTATGGAAGCCAAGAATTGCTGGGCTACCCGTTGTAAGGTGAGCAGTATAGATCTTAAGGTAAAGCGAATATTCTTCTAAGGATTGCAGTCAGTTAGAGCTAGAAACATATCAGCAATTTAGCTTTGGTGATTGAGAGAGAACTCAAAAGGAATGATCATGAATATTGATGAGGATGGGAACTTATAGAGGATTCAAAGAGAAAAAAGCTCATAGAGAACGGAAGCAACCAATAGTAGGCTGGAATTATAGCATTAGATTTCTAGTACATCATTTTGGGAAAAACATAAAACAACATGTGGACAGCCACTCACCTAACATTGGTAACTTCTGTTATTTTATCATCTTTTTTAAAGATTTATTTATTTATTTGAGAGAGAGACAGAAGAGAGAGACAGAAGAGAGAGAGAGAGAGAGAGAGAGAGAGAGAGAGAGAGAGAGAGAACACAGAGGGAGAGGCAAAGGGAGAAGCAGACTCCCCACAGAGTGGGGAGACCAAAATGGAGCTTGATTCCCAGGATCCCAGGGATCACGACCCAAGCCAAAGGCAGTTGCTTAACTGACTGAGCCACCCAGGTGCCCCTTATTTTATCATCTTTAAATTAATTTAGAAAAACTACATATTGTGTTTATTTATATATCATCAGCAGGGTACTTATGTAATTTAAACTTCCTAATTCAAATTTTCTTTTTCACATATTGCTGAACTTTTTTGAAGGTTTACTATTAATTTCTGAGATCAGTGCCTACTTTGCAATGTCTAAAAGAAGAAATTTCATTTTGGCTGCTTCTTTATAATGTACCAGTGAAAGACAGGAGAAACAAAATGTGACAACCAGAAAAGAGAAAAAAATAACTTGAAGAATAATTCCAATTTTCTGCTCAGCAGTGGCTAATATTGTTATCTTCCTCGTGTTTATTACTGCCATCAACTCAATTTGGCTGATCCGTGTGGGAGCTAGCCTTCTGTCCACCAAAATCTGAAGCCTGTTTTTATCTTTAACCTATGTGCTTCCTTGGCTGTTTTTCATTTTGTATGAGTTTGCTACACTCAAACACCAAGGATAATGAATGAAGAAAGAAAAAAAATTAAGATAAAACTTATGGGGGGAAAGAGGAAAGACAAAAACCCATAGGGATTCTAATAATTTTCTCTTTTCTCTTTAAGTTTTGAAGGTTTTTTATATAAGTAGTATGTTCAATGAAAAATTTCCAAACATTCATAATGACTAGGGTCTGAAAACAGATTTTTGTTAAAAACTATTCTTAATAAGCTTCCCACCCTTGTTCATGAATGCAGAGTTTCTGAACTCACATCATCTCAGTGAGAGGTTTGAGAGCCAGACTTTTCTCAGGAAATGAGTATTTTCTGAGTAGATACATTGTGGGAATGCAAATTTTTTGGTAGTTTCCCAAGAGAGGTCTAGGGTTGTGTAACTGCACATTTGCCACATACCAATTCTGACAAGTCAATTCAGAGCCTTCTTTATTGTTTATTGACTTTCCCCCAGGTCACACATTCTTGGGATACTGAGTCATCATTGCAAACATTATTTTGGTATCAAGGTTATTTACCTATGAAATAGGATTAAAATAAAGATTAAACGCCATGAGGTTCTGACTATATGGAATATATATCACATTTATTTTAAGAAATATTAGAAGTACAAAGATATCATTAAAAATCATTTTTTGGTAATGTTTATTTTTTTTTGAAGTAATTTCTTATCTATTGGAGTTCTATATCTTGACAATAATGCTGTACAGCCAATGCAACAGATACACTGGGTTTATGTTAGAGGTATATGATTTCCTGTCCAACATCATATGCCTAGACGGCTAGTAAGCGACAGAGGCAGGACTCAATCCTAGACTTTCCCAAAGCTTCCTTAAAATATGCAAGACTTATGGGATAGAGATGAAATCCAATTCAGGAAAATATAATTCAAAATATTAATTTCTTATATTTGTCTATATTTGTCTTTGAAATATTATCTTTATTGTGAATCAGAGACTATGAGTAAGCGTTATCACCAAAGGAACTACAGGACAAAGATAAGTTTCTCTGGTTTACTATTCCTATAAGTAATGTTCATTAACCAAAATAAATTTTTACTGTGGTGATTATTATAATTTTTGATTTAGTGAGTTGCGTAGATGTTTTCTATTCCTGGTTTAAAATCTATACTTCAGGGTGCCTGGGTGGCTCAGTTGGTTAAGCGACTGCCTTCGGCTCAGGTCATGATCCCGGAATCGAGTCCCACATCGGGCTCCCTGCTCAGTGGGAAGCCTGCTTCTCCCTCTCTCACTCCCCCTGCTTGTGTTCCCTCTCTGGCTGTGTTTCTCTCTGTCAAATAAATAAAATCTTTTAAAAAATAAAATAAAATAAAATAAAATAAAATAAAATAAAATAAAATAAAATCTATACTTCATTAGCGATTATATTTATTACTCTGTAAATATTTCTACATCATTCTATCCCAAAAATGGGATGTTGGTTTTTGACCCAAGCCTTAGCTAAGCACATTCATGAAGGGCATAAGTCAAAGCCTTAAAAACCCGAGGGGGGTTTTTCCCTTACACTTGGAGAAGAGGACACAGAAATTTAACCAGCAAAGACTGAATGAACAGAACAAGTCTACACAAAGGAATATCTTTAAAAAGTGCCTGAAAATCTATAAAGTATCATATTTTCTTTTTTTCTCCAAACTTTAGAGGAAATAGAAGCTATATCTACAAACATAAAAAAAAAAGTCTTGACTAAGAGCATGTGGGTGGCTAAGTCAGTTGAGCATCTGATTCTTGGTTTGGGCTCAGATCATGAACTCAGGATCCTGGAATCAAGCCCCATGTTAGGCTCTACCACTTAACAAGGATTCTACTTATCCCTCTCCTTCCGTCCATCCTTCCTCACCTCTCTCTCTCTCTCAAATAAATAAATAAAATATTTTAAAAAGAGAGCAAGAGAGGTGCATATTATTGGAAGTGCGGGGTGCATGGGTGGCTCAGTTGGTTAAGCAACTGCCTTCAGCTCAGGTCATGATCCTGGAGACCCGGGATTGTGCCCCAGATCGGGGTCCCTGTTCGGCGGGAAGCCTGCTTCTCCCTTTCTCTCTCCCTCTGCTTGTGTTCCCTCTCTAGCTGTGCTTCTCACTGTCAAATAAATAAAATTAAAAAAAAATATTATTGGAAGTGGAGATGGTGAGAAGTGGGCTGATTTGTGAGGAAAATAAAAAGTAAATTCAAAATGATGATTAAAATTGCATGGACAATGAGGAAGAGAGAGTAAGTCAGAGAACTCTCTCAAGAGAGAGTCAGTTAGGCACCTGTCTTCAGCTCAGGTCATGATCCCAGCGAGCGCCACATTAGGCTCTCTGCTCAGTGGGGAGTCTGCTACTCCCCTCCCTCTGCCTGCTGCTCCCCGTTTGTTCTTTCCCTCTACCTCAAGCAAATAAATAAAATCTTGAGAAAAAAACTAGCTGCTATAAGAAATGGAAGTAAAATGTTAGAAGAACCTGGATTTGCTAATAGTCTTGAAGCATATTACCTCTGTGCTTTGTATAATAAGACAACATAATGAGATAAATAACCAAATAACCTCATTATTTAAGCTAGTGGTGCTCTGGTTTTATCTTATGACAAGCCAAATATAACCTAACTGGCAGTTATTTTGCCATTTTTACTTTCACAAACTAGTTACTAATCAGTTTGTTTAAACTGCTCTTAATTGGAGGATGCTTAAAAGATGAGAAAATAATATTAGTACTACAAAGCCCAGGTCAGAATCCCCCTTTCTTTTTTTTTTTTTTTTTTTAAAGATTTTATTTATTTGACAGAGAGAAACACAGCCAGAGAGGAAACACAAGCAGGGGGAGTGAGAGAGGGAGAAGCAGGCTTCCCGCCAAGCAGGGAGCCCGATGTGGGACTCGATCCCGGGTCTCCAGGATCATGACCTGAGCCGAAGGCAGTCGCTTAACCAACTGAGCCACCCAGGCGCCCCAAGAATCCCCCTTTCTTATCATTAAAACTGTTTTGACATTAAAATAATGCCTTGATGATGTTTTGCTATAAAAGAGTCAAATTTGTAAAGTTTTTTTTTTAAAGTTTTAGTGTCTTTTTAAAAAATTATTTATAAAAATAATCTCTCCACCCAACATGGGGTTCAAACTCACCACCCTGAGATCAAGAATTGCATGGTCTCCTCAGTCTAATGACTAAGTCAACTGGGAAACCCCTACAAGAGTCAAATTTTTAGATTATCTTTTAGAGTTATATGAGGGGTAAAGATAAAATGTGGGAAACAAGCAAAACAAGATGCTTTGGTAAGTAAATAATATTAGAAACACAGAGTGGTTCAAAAATAAAACAAAATCAAAACAACAACAAAAAACCTGAAATAATTGCAGACTATTGGCTCCACTCATGTTTACCTAAAGATTGGCCAATCCTCTAGGAAAACATCTCTTAGGTCTGGCTCTTATTACAGGAAGTCACAATTCCAGAGAATTGCATAATGTGAAATTCCCTGATGTTAGTTCATAGGTCAAAGCATAACATGGATCTGTATTTTAGATTGTGAAAATCTCATTGATAAAAAGCTTCTTTACTCTTTTACATTCAGAAGCAGCTGTTAGATATGGTATTATAAAGTTTCTTTTAATACATTAAAAGCTGTGTACCATGTAGGCTTAACTTCTTGTCATTTATAATGTAAGAAAAAAAGTAAAGAAAATCCCACAGAAAGGCAATGGTGACACCAGGGAGAAAGCATGAATGTCTTCATTTTACAAACAAATAGCATTCATGTAACTATTTATTTAAAAAAATAAAAACTGAAGTAGAAATCATGGTGATACATGATATACAACTAGAGATAAAAGAAACCATAAGGATAAGTATTTTT
>PITA01000885.1:0-65900 GCA_004023965.1 Spilogale gracilis
TTACTGCCTATGTTCTTTTCCAGGATTTTGATGGATTCCTGCCTCACGTTGAGGTCTTTCATCCATTTCGAGTTTGCCTTTGTGTGTGGTGTAAGAGAATGGTCTAGTTTCATTCTTCTATATGTAGCTGTCCAATTTTCCCAGCACCATTTATTGAAGAGACTGTCTTTTTTCCACTGGATATTTTTTCCTGCTTTGTTGAAGATGATTTGACCGTAGTAAATCCTTGTTTTTAAGTATTTCTTTGATCTCTGAGAAATCTTTTTTTTTCTTTTTAGGTTTTTGCCTCCCCTTTTTGAAATACTACCTCAAATAATCTAATGATTGTTGGGGCGCTTGGGTGGCTCAGTTGTTAAGTGTCTGCCTTCTGCTCAGGTCATGATCCTGGAGTCCCAGGATTGAGCCTTGCATCAGGTTCCCTGCTTGGCAGGAAGCCTGCTTCTTCCTCTCTCACTCCCCCTGCTTGTGTTCCCTCTCTCGCTGTGTTTCTCTCTGTCAAATTAATAAAATCTTTAAAAAAAATCTAGTGATTCTTGGCTCTTTCTATTTAAGAATGAAGAACTCAAATGCTTAAGTAGAAACTCTCTATATGACAGATTGTCACTTGATGGGTGATTAGGTTTTAAGCAGGGGCACACCAGATTTTCAACATATAGAAGTCTATTCTTGTGACATTAGTATTTCTGTTTTGGAGAATTTTCTACTTTTTTTCATGAGAGGTGCTTTCGTGAGGGAATGCTGGCATTCTGAGAGTGTGGTGAGTGGAAGGGAGCGAACTCCACTATTTAGTATATAGACACTGACATAGTTATTCCGCTTTTAGCTTTGTTCCTCTCTTTTAGTTATTCATTTATTTTAAATTTTATCTATTAGAGAGTACACCAGCGTGGAGAGGGGCAGAGAGAGAGAGAGAGGGATAGGGAGAGCATGACCCAGGCCAAAGTCAGATACTTAACCAACTGAGCCACCCAGGTTCCCCATTCTTCACTTTTAAAAACAGTTCAGTTGAGATATAATTGACATACTGTGTATACAGTTAAGTGGCTTTTGATATATTCATAGAGGTATGTGTCTATCAGCACAAGCTATTTTGGAACACTGTAATTACTGCAGAAAGAAACCCTTGGTACTCTTTAGCTACTGCTTCCTAATCCCTGTATCCTCTTTCTACCCAGCCCTAAGCAATTAGTAATCTATGTTTATCTCTGTAGAGTTGCTTATTCTGGCTCTTTCATATAAATGGAGTCATGTAGTAATATGTTGTTTTTTGTGATGGCCTCTTTGACTTAGCATGTTTTCAAGATTCATTAATGATTTAGCATGTATTAGTACTTATTCCATGTTATTGCTAAATAGTCTGTTCTGTGGATATAACACATTTTATTTATCCATTTATCAGTTAACGGACATGTGGATTGTTTCCACTGGAACCTGAATAATTCTTTACAAGTTTCTGTGTGGACATAGGTTTTCAGATATATTGGTTATATACCTAGGGGTGGAATTGGGGCATCGAAGGTAACTGTGTTTAACCATTCAAGGAGCTGCCAATTGTTTTTCAAAGTGATTACAGCATTTTACATTTCTCTTCTCTCTCTCTCTCTCTCTCTCTCTCTCTCTCTCTCTCTCTCTTTTTTTTTTTTAAGATTTTATTTCTTTATTTGACAGAGAGACACAGTGAGAGAGGGAACACAAGGAGGGGGAGGGGGAAAAGGAGAAGCAGGCCTCCTGCTGAGCAGGGAGCCTGATGCAAGGCTGGTTCCCAGGACCCTGGGATCATGACCTGAGCTGAAGCCAGGTGCCCAACGACTGAACCATCCAGGTGCCCCATCATTTTACATTTTCACCAGCAGTGTGTGAGAGTGTCAGTTTCTCTGCATCCTCATAAACCCTGTTTTATCTCTCTCTGTTTTTTTTTATTATAGCCATCCTAGTGGGTGTCAGGGGTATCTCATTGCGATTTTGATTCTATTCCTTACTTCTGTAGTCTGTAGAACCTATCATTTCCCAGTTCTGAGCCTCTTGAAGTTATTATTTTTTTTCTTTTAGGATAAATTGTCTTGCTGTATAAAGGCATTTTGGATTCTAGCTTCTTCTCTCTGTTCTTTTTTTCTTTTTCCTTTTTTTCCCCTTTAGAGAGAGAGTGTGTGTGTGTGCATAGGAGCAGAGAGGGGCAGAAGGAATATTAAGCAGCCTCCACGTCCAGCACACAGCCAGACTCAGGGCTTGATCCCATGACCCTGAGGTCATCCCATGACTTGAGCCAGAATCAAGAGTTGGATGCCCAAACGACTGAGCTACCCTGGCTCCCCTTCTTCTCTCTGTTCTGATCAGTTAGTTACCTTGACTCCATTTGCTTTCTGATACCCAAAGATTTATTGGTAATTCTCGCCCATTGATTTTTTCTCCTTTTATTTCCCCTTATTGTTATAGGGAGGAAAAATACATTTTAATGTATATTTTATGAATTACATATGCAAAATATTTGTTTTAATTATTATATATAATTTTTTGGCATTCATTTTGGTGAAGCCTCAGAAGGGAGAGCTGTTAATGTATATAGTCAGTCCTCTAAATTTAATCTGAAGTACCAGTTTGTACCTTTAAATATCTTTTCTCTGTAAATATCTCCAAATGTGGTGGTTACTCATAAGAAGAATTATAGTAACACAGATACCTTTATGATGAATATGAAAGAAGTGAGTAGGCTCAGAAAGGGCTACTATTGAGTATAATTCAAATCTTTTCAAAGTGTTGGATTTGATTCTTTTTTTCTGGTAATACTAATTTGCACTCCTTATATGTTTAATGTGGCTGGGCGTCTTAAATGAACTTAGTAACAATATTTAATTTCTAAGATTGATTATAAGATCTGTATTTTTTAAAAAGATTTTATTAACAGAGAGAGAACAAGCAGGGTGCATGGCAGAGGGAGAGGGAGAAGCAGGCTCCCCACTGAGCAGGGAGCCCAATGTGGATCTTGATCCCGGGACCCGGGGATCATGACCTAGCTGAAGGTGTACACTTAACCAGCTGAGCCACCCAGGTGCCCAAGAATTGTATTTGTTATTAACTTTAAGCTTTAACTGGTTTAACATCTAGTGAACTCAGTTAAATGCTTGCATGCGGATTGGAGAACAGAATAATAAAAATAACAACAATAAAAGCTAACATTTATTTAGTTCTTTCTGCATGCCAGACAGTGCTGAAAATCCTTTATGTATAATTACTCATTAATCCTCACAATAATTGTGTTAGGTTGGTAAATTTTTTTGTTTTTATATCTCATTTGTACAGTAAGAATCCGAGGGCGTGGAGAGGTTAACTCACTTGCCCTAGGGTCACACAGCTTGTAAAAATAGAGTCTACTTTTAAATTGATGCAGTCGGGTTCTTGAGCTTGTGCTCTTAGTCATTAGGTTATAATGCGTGACATTTCGACAGAATTTTAAATATATTATCTTTTTAAGAAGGGAGGGGTGCTCACAAAATAGTAAAAAAAAAAAGTTAATTCTTAGTAAGGAGTAATAGGTTGGGGAATAAGTACAAATTCATGACCTAGTATTTGGAAGATAAACTGTGATCTAATGTTCTCTTAAAATTCCTATTTGCCTTAGATTGTAATTTGGAACAAAATGGTCATCACTAAATTAGACAGAAAAAAATTCTTTGAGGTAGATGTATAAACACCATGTGTAGTGTTCTGCATTGTGTCATATTCTTTTGTGTGTGTGTGTGTCTTATATATTTATATATTTTAAAAGATTTTATTTATTTGACAGAGACAGAGCTCACAAATAGGCAGAGAGGCAGGCAGAGAAAGAGGGGGAAGCAGGCTCCCCTCTGAGCAGAGAGCCCAATATGGGACTTGATCCCAGGACCCTGAGATCATGACCTGAGCTGAAGGCAGGCCCAACCCTCTGAGCCACCCAGGCACCCCTGTGTTTTATATTTTTAAGCAGGAAGAGACAGAAAAATGTTGGGTGGTACTGAAAAATTGGATATAGGCCAAAGTGTTAGTGACAAATCCAGTTTTTCCCAGGATAAAATATTTCAGAATAATTTTGATCCAAGTGTTTTAGATTATGTTTTTCCACCAGACTCGTATTTTGCAGCTCATCTTTTCTAAATAGCTCTATTTTATGGTGTGTATATATAGGTCATTCTGAATCAAGTTAACTTTGCAGTTGATTGGGACCTTGTTTCAAGCTTATTGAACAAAGCTCTGTAACACAGAATTTTGGGCATAGGGCCATTTCCAGAGTCTGGTCCAAATAGCAGGAACAAACAAAGTTTCTTTCTTTCTAGGCTGAAGGCTTTCTCTGTGTGGCTTGTCTCAGGACTCTTTTACACTTTTTCTATCGCTTTTATACTCCTTTCCCTTTTCTATTCAGGACAGAAGTGTTTCGATTTTCATTCTGTAGTTATTCTTTCAGCAAACATTTATTGTGCTTTTACTTATATACAAGGTTCTTTGCTTGAAACCTATAATGCCCTCCCTGTATTGGCAGTGGCAGTTGTGAGGGTAGTAGGCCTTCCATCATGATATTGTAGAAAATATTTGAAATGTTGAATAGTTTTGCTATGTTGTACTTCTTTTCTGCCCTAACTTTCTGTCTTTTGAGAATTAGGATTTTGTTTTTTTGAGGATCTATAAAAAAAGCATGTTTTTCTCCCCTTTTCCTCCCTTACCCCCAACTTGGTAAGGGAAAGGAAAGAGAACATAATTAAAACAACTTGTTTCAATACAATAGTTTCAAATAATCATGCCTTAAAATATAATTTAAAAACCTTGTGTGCCTACAGAATTTGTCTTATTTCAACATTTGTTTTAAAAATGATATTTTCCTTTCTAAGTAGAATCACTTTTGGAATATTTAAATTAGAACTTTTGATTTCCACAAAATTTATTTTACCTATTCAATTCCTGATCTCCTTATATTATAAAGGGCCTGTTTGACCCTTTAAAAAGAAATTGCCAATTTGATTTTCTAATTTCTTTGGTATTCCTTTGATAACTTAATCAGAGCAGAGTTTAACTTATTTGTATTTATGCTGTTAAAAATTTTCTCACACGGGGGCGCCTGGGTGGCTCCATCATTGAGCATCTGCCTTTGTTTCAGGTCATGATGCCGGAGTGATGGGATCAAGCCTGGCATTGGGCTCCCTGCTCCGCGGGAAGCCTGCTTCTCCCTCTCTCACTCCCCCTGCTTATGTTTCTCTCTGTCAGATAAATAAATAAAATCTTAAAGCAGGTATTGTATTTTCATGTCTCTTTGCCTTTGCTTACGCTGTTTGGTCCACTTGGATTTTCCTCTGCCCCCCATCCTCCTTTCTTTTTTTTGGTTGCCAAATATGGCTGGCTAAAATGAGGTGTCTTTTGTGGAGTTCCTTGATGCCGCTTGAAGAATATTAATCATTTTTTTCTCTGTGCTCTATTTAGTACTTTGTGATTAAATGCTTCTGAAAAATTATGCTTGATACATTCAAAAGAATAAATGAAATGCATGTTACAACATTTGTAATAATAAAACAAACATCTGTGCATCCACCACCAAAGTTAACTAGAAAATGATTAATTCTGTTTCTACTACCTATGTACTTCAATCCATACTTCCAATTCCCTTGCCCTTCAAAAAAGTTTATCACATAAATTTGTGTTCCTAGGGCGCCTGGGTGGCTCAGTGGGTTAAAGCCTCTGCCTTTGGCTCAGGTCATGATTCTCAGGGTCCTGGGATCAAAGCCCACATTGAGCTCTCTGCTCAGCAGGGAGCCTGCTTCCTCCTCTCTCTTTGCCCACCTCTCTGCCTACTTGTGATCTTTCTCTCTGTCAAATAAATAAATAAAATCTTTAAAAAAAACAATGTGTTCCTAAACAATTCTTGTTTAATATTGTTGTGTTTGGATTTAGTAAAAATAGGTTCATGCTGGATGTAGTCTGGCATTGCTTGCTTTTTTAAAATTAAGCATTATGTTTCTGAGATTTATCTGTACTCTGTGTATAGTTCATTCATAGTGGTTCATTCATATTAATGCATAATGTTTCTAATATAAATATGCCACTTATTTGCATTTACATTTAATAGATCTGGGATTGATTTTTTTCCCTATTGTGTGAGGTAAGTATCCATTTTTAGTGTTTCTTTCTATGTGGAAACTAATTGCCCCATTTGAATAATGTATTCTTTCCTACTGCGTCATCACTGTAAAATACCAAGTTGCCTTGTTAAGTATGAGCTTGTTTTTGAGTTCTCTTCTTTTGTTGAATTTGTCCATAGTCTTATTCACTATGGCTTTATAATAAATCTCAGTGGGCAAGTCCCTCCTCCTCCTTTCTCATTTTTTAAAAAAAGATTTTATTTATTTATTTGACAGACAGAAGCACAGCTAGAGAGGGAACACAAGCAGGGGGAGTGAGAGAGGGAGAAGCCGGCTTCCCGCCGAGCAGGGAGCCCAATGCAGGGCTCAATCCCGGGTCTCCAGGATGACCTGAGCTGAAGGCAGTTGCTTAACCAACTGAGCCACCCAGGCGCCCCTCATTTTTTTTTTTTTTTTTAATCTCATCTTGGTCATTCTTTCTCCTTTGCCCTTCTGTATATATTTTGAAACTATAAAACACCTCGTAGGGTTTTTATTGGGAGGGATTGAAGTGGTACATCTATTTGGAAGATAGGTATCAATAATTCATTGGATGGGAGTTGGGGGAATAAGACAAATGTCTGGTTGTGAGTAAGTAGATGTGTGCTATACTTGGTGGAAGGTCACATAATTTTTTTGGGGGGGGGTTACTTTTTCAAACTCCCATTTCACTATTTCCTTATTTCTTCCCTTATTTATAACTGCTTGGAGAGAGAGCTTATTATGGTTTTATTCAGAATGTTCTGATCATTTCTGTTGATTATCTGATGTTCCACATTGTCATGTTTCTCTCACAACTCTTGATACTATTCATATTGTACTGAGTCTGTCAGAAGAGTTTTCTATTTGAGTTATCTTAGCTCTTACATTACCCAAATTCAGAGGCTTCATTTGCTTTGTATTCAGCTGTTGCAACTGTGTCTTTGTTCCTGGTTCATTGTTATATACAGTTTCATTTTGTGTGCTAAAAATGCAACATAAAATATTCAAAAAATTGAAAAAATTATTTTTAAAATGTGAAGACTTTTTTCAAATTAAAAAATTTTACAGGGGTGCCAGGGTGACTCAGGTCATGATCCCAGAGTTCAGGGGTCAAGCCCTACATCAGGCTCACTGCTCAGTGCGGAGCCTGCTTTTCTGTCTGCTGCTTCCTCTCCTCATGCTTGCTTGCTCTCTCTCAGATAAATAAAATCTTAAAAAAAAAAATTTACAAACCATTGCATAATTTCAGAACTGGACAAGGAAATTGTTAAACTATTTTATTGTCATTTGCTCATGTTAAACTTAGTTCTTTGAATTTTTTTTTTTTTTTTAGCTTTGAATTATATATAAGGTCTTTAGGAATGTACTTTTTCCTTTAAAGATGATTCTCTGAACATGTTCATTCTAACTTTTGCTTCCAAATTTATCTCCATGTATATTCTGTTTTGACTTGATCACTCCTTTAGGTGTTGAATTGTCAAATGTGATCTTCACTTATCAGAACTTGTCTTTGGGTTTCTAGATTTTCTCTCATTTGTCTTCTACTTTCTTCTTTCAGGTCAGTTTTAATCTTTCAGGTCAGTTTTAACCTTATTTACCTTGGGATCATTGAGTTTTGAGCTTCCAGAATCACTAAGCTCATTAGACTGGCTCCTCAGAGCCCTCCAAAATCTTTACTGTTGCTAGTGGTAAAACTGGAGATTTGAACATAATTCACATTCATCATCTTTTTTATTTTATCTTTTAAAATAAAAATTGTGTATATTTAAGGTATACAGCATGATTTGATGTACATATACATAGTGAAATTATTAGTATAGTCAAACTAATTAACATATCTTCTCTCTCAGGAGTTACCTGTTGTGTGTATGTGATGAAAGCACCTGAAATTTACTCTTTGTAAATTTCTAGTGTTCAATACTATGTTATTAACTATAGTCATGGTGCTGTACATTAGATCTCTAGGATTACTCATTCTATATAGCTGCAACTTTATAAGCCTTTGACCAGTATCTCCCCATTTCCCCCACTCCCAGAGTCTGGTAACCATCTTCTACTCTGCTTTTTGTGCATTCTACTTTTTAGATTCTTCATTTCCTCCACCTTCCCACCCCATCTCCTTCTGTGTGTTTCACTTTTTTAGCTATAAATGAGATAATGCAGTTTTTTTCTTTCTGTTTGGCTTAATTCACTTAGCACTTAGTTCATTCCAGGTTCAATGGTCATTATGTTTCTAATATACAATGTGATATGTCTGTTTTTTCATATTAATATTTTAGACATACTTTGCCTTAACTTCAGCGTTGTAGATTGGATAGTTTGATAAATAAAATTCAGATTTGGTTGATTTTTTTTTTTTAGTCCTTTTTTGTATCAAGCAATATTTATTCTGTTATCCCATCCCCATTTTATATAAGCAAAATGGAATCTTAGCTAAAAAGCTTGTATGAAATATCACTAGTACATGAAAGAACCAGTGGTCAAACCTAGGTTTTCTGATTTAATTTTTGTGTGTTTTTTTTTTTTTTTTTTTTTTTTTTTTTTTTTTTTTTTTTTTTTTTTTTTTTTTTTTTTTTTTTTTTTTTTTTTTTTTTTTTTTTTTTTTTTTTTTTTTTTTTTTTTTTTTTTTTTTTTTTTTTTTTTTAATTTTTGTGTGTTTATGTGTGTGTATTTTCTTTAAGCCAGTGGTTTTCACTATGCTTCATAGGTCTAGGGGTTGCTGCAGGGTGATTACATGGGTAACTAGGGTAACTTAAATTGTATCTCCAGTATATTGAAAACTAATTTTCTTTATATCAAACTGCTTATTTTGCTATCTAAAGACAAAAAAACTGTGAAAGTAAGGCATTCAAGTGTGAGAAGGAATTAGTCTCCTTGAAGAAGCTAACTTTGGCTTGGTGAGCATATGCATGCTGTTGTTACACAAATGTTTCAAGTCTGTTCCCCTCCTCCTGCCTGCTGTGTTCACTCACCCTGCCATATGGAAGGTTGTGCATTGCAGGAGGATTGTGATTTGGACTTCTGTAATTCCTACTTGGGAAACTGGGGAAGGAGTGGACTCTGAAAAAAACTATAAGTAATTTGAAATAGTGTCCTGAATATCTGCAGTGCATAAGGAATAAGGGAGGGTGAAAAAGATTTATTTTAAGGAAAGTTACCATGATATTTGAGAGGAATAGGGAAAGAATTTGAGCCATTTTGAATTTGTTTTCCCCATGTAGATTGGGAACCATGTGGGATATTCTTTTAATAGGATTTCAGCAGGTGAGATGTCTTCAGAGTCTTCATTTTGTTTTCTCAAGTTTACTGTTTTTGTAAACATCACCATAAAGAACAGATTGGAAAGAGAATAGATTGGATGCAAGTGGACCAGTTAGAAGGCTTTTGCAATAACTAAGGTGAGAGACTATACTGTAGATTGACTAGGATGAAGGTGTTGGAGACAGAAGGAAACACATTTCTGGTTTGTATATATGTATGTTTTTAAATTGAGGTAAAACTGACATATTAGTTTCAGCTGTACAACATAGTGATTCAGTATTTGTATATATTGCAAAGTGATCACCACAATAAGTCTAGTTAACATCTGTCCCCAAACATAGTTAACAAAAATTTTCTTTTGATGAAGATGTTTAAAATTTACTCTTAGCAGCTTTCAAATACACAATAAAGTATTATTAACGATAGTCATCATGCTGTACATTATATCCCCATGACCTACTTATTTACAATTGTCAATTATACCTTTTTTGACTCCCTTAACCTATTTTGCCTAGCCCCTGCCTCTGGCAACTACTAATCTGTTCTCTGTCCCCATGAGCTTGTTTTTTGTTGTTGTTGTTTTTTTGTTTTTTGTTTGTTTCCACGTATAAAGTGAGATCATAAGGTATGTGTCTTTCTCTCTCTTATTTCACTTAGCGTGATACCCTCAAGTTCATTCATGTTGTTGCAAATGACAATACTTATGGCTGGAAAGTACTCCATAGTACAGTATCCCATTGTGGTGGTATGTATATATATACACCACAACTTCTTTATCCATTCCTTTATTGATGGACACTTAGATTCCCTCCCCCCCATATCTTGGTATTATAAACAGTGCTGCAGTGAACATGGGATATAGTTTTGAATTAGTGTTTTTATTTTCTTCCGATAAATACTCAAGTTGAATTACTGGATCATATGGTAGTTCTACTTTTAATTTTTTGAGGAATCTCCGTACTGTTTTACATAGTGGCTGCACCCATTTACATTTCCACCAACAGTGCACAGCAGTTCCCTTTTCTCCACATCCTCACCAACACTTCTTAAAGGTAAACGTGACAAGATTTAGTGATACTGGATATGAAGGAAGTGCTAGATGTCTGACTTAAATAAATTTGATAGAGAACTGTTGTAGGAACATTGAAATAGAGTTGGGTAGACTATGTGTTTGATTTGGGGCACTTTCATTTTGAGGTACCATTGACATATCTGATGGGGATGTTACACTTTTTTTTTTAAGACTTATTTTAGAAAGATTTTAGAAAGAGAGAACATGGGACTAGGAGGAGGGGTAGAGGAAGAGACTATCAAGCAGACTTTTATGCTGAGTGTGAAGCCTGTTGTGAGACTTGAACTCATGACCCTGAGATTGTGACCTGAGCTAAAACCAAGAGTTGGACGCTCAACCAGCTGAGCCAACAGGTACCCCACCAGGTGTTACACTTTTTTGGTACAATTCTACAGCTCAAGTCTAGGACAAAGTTTATGTGTATATAAATGGGAATTTAAGCTTGAATATGGATGAGTTTTCCCAGGAGAGGTTATAAAGTGGAGAGAACCTAGGTTGCAATGCAGAGGCATTGCATCTATAAGGTGACCTTGCAAAAGACACAAAAATGAGTGTTCAGGGAGTTAAGAGCAAACCAAGGTTACCGTGTCCATATATTTTTACCCTCCAGTGAAATCTCAGTATTTTCTTTTCTGTGGAATTATAAATCCCCAGACTTAATTCCATGTCAGTCAGAATTTAGCTAAAATTTGTACTAATTAAAGTTCTGCTGTTAGAAAAGGAAATGGTTTGTTTTTAAAAAAGATTTATTTATTTTGGAGAGAAAAGAGCATGTGTGCATTCAAGTGGGGGGAATGGTAGAGGGAGAGAATCTTTAAGCAGACCCTGCACTGAGCACCAAGCCCAGTGTGGGGTTTGATCTCACCACCTATGAGGGCATGGCCTGAGCTGCAACTAAGAGTTGGAAACTTAACTGACTGAGCCACCCAACCTCAGAAAAGGAAAGAATTTAAAAGATAGTGGGGCATTAAAAAAATGTAGCTTTTTAACTACAGTTTGTAACATGAATGACTACACCAGAAAATATTCAGAATTACTGAGGGGAATGGGTTTCCTTTTTTTTTTTTTTTTTTTTTTTTTTTTAAGAACGATGAAGGGTTTGAGAATTTCCCTTCTGTATCTTGCAGTCTGGCAAGTTAGCCTGCTGTAGTTTCATAGATGCTGGTAGAAGATATAAGACTTCTAGGTCAGAGACATGGGACTTTATTACTCATGACAAAAGCAAGAGCCAGTGTTGGCATTTGTGTCAGTGTTCCAAGCCCAAGCTCCATAGAGAAATTTGAAGAGGGCCGAGTGATGCCTGTGGGGATGCTTCTCCTATATTGCAGTATGATCTGTTACACCTGCCCGTTGCTCCTGAGGGAGACATTTTTATCCTTCATGGCTGTTTGCTATAACATACTCAATACATTATGGAACAAAGAGAGGCAGTGGCTCTACTTACAAGATATATATAAATAATATGGAACATGGATAATTTGCCTTCAACAATTTTTGCCCTTAGTTTCTATACGTTGTTTGGCTTCCTGACAAGGGCTGAGGCCGGAAACATTCAGTTTATCTCATAAGACATTTAATTAAGGTTATGTACTGTCAGCAGGGTAGCAGGATAGCAGGGTGAGGCCAAACTGCAACATTGACCTCAGCTCTGGTCCATAGGGTCTTAGACGGAAGCAGCGAACAAGTGCCATTAACCTTCAGGGTCTCCCTTAGAGAGCCAAGTGGCTTTCTCTTTAAGTTTCTTCACTGAGTTTCTACTTGACCCAAAGCATTAATCTAAGAACTGCGGGACATTAAACACACACACACACACACACACACACACACACACACACACACCCCAAAAACCCTGCAGAATGTATTCAGGAATGCACAACTTTGGCTTTTGCCTGCAAAGTGGAAGTCTAGGGCAATTCTCTCATCCATAATAATGCTGATCAGTGAGTTGAGACTGACCTGAATGGCCCCAGGGCTGAAGTAATGCCATTGATTACCTCAGCTGAAGTCGGACAAATTTTAAATTATCTTCTAATTGGATGACTCCCATTTTAGGGATAACTATCTCAGACTGCACAGAATTAACAAGTCAATTATCTTTCTGAGAGGTCCACTGGGCGCCCCCCTCAATAATTAAAAGCCTTACCTTGTTTCTTGAATATAGCCTCAAGATTTTTTTGTCTTCATAATATAACAAATATGAAGCTTAGAACTAGATCACTTGGCCCTTTGTCTTCTTAACTTCTCCCAGTTCAGAACACTTGCATCTCTTAATAGCTAGCATTCTCTTGGATCTGCAGTTGGGCTCAACACACATCAAGCCTCAGCACAACCTTCTTTGTAGTTTTAGCTTTTTTCCAGAAAATCAGCTCAGTCTGCTCACCACAGCCATGCTGCTTCCTGTCATAATGCCACTTTCCCTGGGCACAAAGAAAATCTTTGCTTTTCCTGTATTGTGTCATTTTGTGGGGTTGATGCTTGCCACACTACTTGCAGCTTGTTTTAAGAATGTTTACCATGTTTGTGAGATCGCTATCGCCATGGAAAAAGCAGAATAGCCTTACTTTGGAAAGAGCAATTGTCTGCACACTACATGGTCTCCTTGTGGTGCCTAAACACTTGAGGGTCTCTTGTGACCACCCCTAAGGTGCAGAATGTGATGTATACAGTTGTCCTTTCTTCTCCTTTCCCCTAGATAAGACCTAAGTCAGAGAGTACAGGCTGACAGTTTCTCTCTTTCCTCCTGAAGAGCTGGTAGGCTTTTTGGGTTACAGTTCAGTACAAATTTGAGTCTAATGATTGTTTTTGGAGGGATTACATGAAGGCCATCAGTCCCATCTGCCCCGTTTATCTATGCCATCAACCAGGTAGCATTAATCTGGCTTTTAGAATGACTGAATGATTCCAAACGAAAGGGTTGGGGTGGGGAGTAGGAAAGACACCTGGAGGTATTGGCAGGTGTTTTGTGTGGGAAGTGCGGGAGCTAGGATCACCCTCTGCTGCTTCCTAAAGACTTTTCCTTGAGGTTAAAGGGAATGGTGATCCTGTTGTGATCAGAGCCGAGCAGCAGGGTATAGCAGACTCAGCAATCAGTTCAATTTAAGGCACTCGCACTGTGTAGGAGAGCTGCACCAAGGAATTAACCTTTGTGAGAAAAGCTCCAGCAGCGATTTTCAAAGACCGAGATCACTAATGTTCCTCTTTCTTACTTCCTGAGGTCTAAAGTGTTCATTCCACAGGTGCCAGAGTTATTTTCCTTCTACTTCACAAAACGAGTGACCCATCCCACTAGCTAACTTCTCCCTTTTCCCCAGTCATCCCTTTTGTCTGCAGTGGAAGAGGGACAAGGGCATTTTTATTAAACTTACAGAGATCCTATTATGTCTCTTGTTTGGGCCACATGATTCATTAGAAGGGGACTTGGTGAGCAGTATATTTTCTTAACTGAATGGTCATTATCTTTATTATCTAAGACTACAGAAATCCAACAAGAAAATTCAGGTGCTTGAACCAGAATTAAGTTAGAATTCCCAAGACCTCCTCCTCCTTCTTTTATTTTTTAAAAGATTTTATTTATTTGACAGAGAGAAAGATCACAAGTAGGCAGAGAGGCAGGCAGAGAGAGAGAGGAGGAAGCAGGCTCCCTCCCAAGCAGAGAGCCCGATGTAGGGGTCTGATGGGGACCCTGAGATCATGACCTGAGTCGAAGGCAGAGGCTTTAACCCACTCAGTCACCAAGGCACCCCAAGACCTTCTTTTATCTAGGCTGTCATCCAGAGGATGTACCAATCAGTCCAGCTTGGGGTTTCCATTAGGGGAAAGAAAGAAACATCATGCTTGGTAATGGTCAGGACAGACCCCAAGTGGCAAAGAGGACATGGTCTCTTCCTAGGGGACACCCATGTTCAGGGATCAAACTGCTGTACTGATCTGTGTGAACCAGAAAGAATTAAGGAGGTATAGTCAGAAAACTTTGAGTTGATTATTTTTTTTTAATTGTACAGTACATTCTGACATAAAATTTCCCATCTTGTAACCAATTTTTTAAAGATTTTTTAAAATCTCTACACACAATGTGAGACTTGAACTCATGACCATAAGATGAAGAGTCACATGCTCTACCATCTGAGCCAGACAGCTGTATGCGACCCCTCTCCCTCATCTTAACCATTTTTAAGTGTTAGGCTCTGTAGTGTTAAGTACATTCAGTTTGTACAACCAATTTTCAGAATTCTTTTCCTCTTGCAAAATTGAAAGTCTAGATCCATTAAACAGTACTTACCATTGCCCTCTCCCTCCACACTCTAGCAACCATAATCCTACTTTGTCTCTCTGTTGACTATGCTATGTCATATAAATGCAGTCATGTAATATTTGTCCTTTTGTGACTGGCTTATTTCACTTGGCATAATGTCCTCAAAGTTCATTCATATTGTAGCATGTGTCAGAATTTAACCCCTTTTTTTTTTTTAAAAAAAAAGATTTTATTTATTTGACAGAGAGAAACATAGCCAGAGAGGGAACACAAGCAGGGGGAGTGAGAGAGGGAGAAGCAGGCTTCCTGCTGAGCAGGGAGCCCGATGTAGGACTCGATCCTGGGTCTCCGGGATCATGACTGGAGCCAAAGGCAGTCGTCCAACCAACTGAGTCACCCAGGCGCCCCAGAATTTAACATTTTAAGGCTGAATAATACTTCATAGTACGTATATATATATACCACACTTTTTTTTTATTCTTCCATCAAAGACACTTGGGTTACTTCTGCCTTTTGCCTTCTGTGAATAATGCCACTATGGACATAAGGTTTCTCTTGGAGACCCTGTTTTCAATTCTTTGAGTATTGACCCAGCAGTGGAATTGCAGAGCCATATAATTTTATTTTAAATTTTTTGAGTAACCACTGTGTTGTTTCTACAGAAGCTGTACTATTTTACATTCCCACTAGCAAGGTGCAAGTGTTCCAGTTTCTTCATATCTTTGCCAACACTTGTTATTTTCTGTTTGTATTTGCAAACAGTAGCCATCCTCATGGGCATGATGTCTCATTGTGGGTGTTTTTTGTTTTTGTTTTAAGAAAGTGGCGGTGTGGTGGGGGGGAGAGAGAGAGAGAGAGAGAGAGAGAGGGAGGGAGGAGGGGCTGAGAGGGGACAGATTCTAGACCCAGCATGTAGCCCGATGTGGGGCTCCATCTTACAACTATGAGATCATGACCTGAGCCAAAATAGTCAGAGGCTTTACGAGACTGAGCCACCCAGGCAACCCATCCCCTTGTGGTTTTGATTTGCATTTCCCTGATGATTTAGTGATGTTGAGCATTTTTTCATGTACTTATTGGCCATTTGTGTATCATCTTTGGAGAAATATCTAACCAAATTCTCTGTCCCTTTTTGAATTCAGTTATTTCTTGTTTTTGAATTTTGGAGTTGATTTTTGAGGAGGTGGTTATAGCACTCAACAATACAAGTTGCCGGTGGTTGGTAGGGAGTGTGGAAGGCCATGAAATACCTTGGTTAATAGCCCAAGTCATGGTTAGTGACTTCTAGAATAAAAACATATCATTATCAGTGAAAAACACGGCACAGATTAGCATCAAGGATGACACTGGCATGGCTGGAGTCAGCTGATTGGACTGGAATTAGCAATATCATATCTGAGAAAGTATCACCTACGGTAAGGTACCCCTAATAGCCTGAAAGGGGCGGTGGCAGCAGAGGTCTGATGTAACCAATCTGTCAATAGGAAGAGATGTGGCCTCTGACATATGAGATAAATGGATCTTCTGGGAATTACAAGTATAGGATGCTGTGGTTGCCTCTGCATCAGGAATATCTTTACTCTGTTCTGTGATGGTACATGTGTTCATAGACCCTGCAACAGTAGTGGCAGTCTGGGCAATATAGGCCTGATCAGCAGCTTCATTCCATTTGATCCATCAGACAGTGGTCCCTTAGCATGAACATCTATATTTGTGACCTAGAGGATCTGATTAGCAACTGCAGTATGTCCCCACAGTTTATGGCTAGTTTTTAATGCCAGTCTATAGTTTTCCAAGTGGTAGACCAAACAGCTAAGTCGTTGGTAACAAACCCAGGGTCAGTAAAAATATAATAAGGTTTATGAAGAGGAATATTGGTCACATCTATGAGAACATCCTTGAGTTCTGCCCACAGAGCAGAGCAGCCACACCCATTTTCAGCTCTGTGTTGCTGGCCTTAAAATTGAACAGCATAGCAGACCACTGAACACCATAGGGTTTCAATGTAATTGAATCATTCATTAGTGAAACAGGCCCAGGCATTTATGGGATCCTCTGTGAATCAGGGGCCTCAGTGAGCCAATGACTTTGGTTTAAGTAGAATGGAGGGTAAAATTTCCCCAAATGGATAACTGCCACTTTTTCATTTAAAATTGAAATACCATAGGGTAAGGCTGGCTGCATTCTTGAGTATGCTGCTTTAATGTGATAAAAGAAGCTTGTTAGGCTCTTACCACCTTATTAGTCATTGAGTTTGAGTTGACCCATCTTCAAATGGGAAACTTCAAAAGGAGTGCACGTGGTGGCTTTGTCAGGGAGGCACTGAATCCAAAAACCTAGGGATACCTTGGTGGACGCTCTTACCAGAGGCTCCAGTAAGTAAAATCATCTGTACATGGAGACTTGTACACAAAGGGGTTATAAGGATTTGGGGATGCTAAAGCTACCAGTGCTTTCTACACTGGCTCTTTCCAGTTGTTACAATCCCCTCTACATTCACAGGCATGTAAAATATCAGTAAATTATATATTCAGTGGTAGAAGCCACAATAGTGATACACTGGATTAGTCCAAAGATACCAACTGAAAAGTATGAGTTAGTTACTCTTTCCCCACTGTGAATCCCACTCAAATGTTGGTAGCTGAAAGTGTGTCCCCTCTCCCTCCACCCAGTGGGTGTGAAGGTGATGTGGTCTCCTGTATCTAACAGAGCGGTAAAATTTTGAGTCCCTCCTCTTCCTAGAGTTGTAGCATACCTGGGTATCTTTAATCTTCAGTTCCCCTTGGGAACTAGGAAAACTCATCTCCATCCGTGGTCATCTTTCTCTGTAAAGCAGCTGAGGCTGGGCTATGTGGAGACTGGGAGAGAGCAGTTCTGAACCTGTAAACAAGGTGCATTTCCTTTCAGCTTTGAGCAGTGCTTTAGCTGCATAATGAGTAGTTGAATAAATCTGTGGAATTTTTGATCCACCCAAAGTCCCATGTTGTGTGGCAAGATTATCAGTACTGACATTCAGCAGCCGTAGCCACATTGCTTTCTGACCAGGAAAATGAGCTTTTGCCCCTTGGATGACTTGGGCTAAGATCTACACAGTGACAGCATTGTTTTTAGGAGTCTATCTAATGATGTAGGCTATTTGCTGCTTCACTGTCAAGATAACATCTCTTAAATTCTTTCTTGATTTTAACATAAGAATTAGAGGAGTTTTCCAAGGCTAGGAGGTCTGACAAGAATTTATCTAGATTTCTTTGGGCAAGTTTCTCATTCTCTAGTGAATCACTTTCATCATCTTTTTTTTTTTTTTTTAAGATTTTTAAAATTTATTTGACAGAGAGAGAGGTCACAAGTAGGCAGAGAGAGCGGAGGAAATAGGCTCCCTGCTGAGCAGGAGCCCGACAAGGGCCTCTATTCCAGGACCCTGGGATCATGACCTGAACTGAAGCAGAGGCTTTAACCCACTGAGCCACCCAGGCACCCCTTCATCATCAGATTAAACCCAGTTCAGTATAGTAAGAGCCTGAAGACTAGTCAGTACCTGCAGTAGTTTCTCTTACTGAAATTTCTAGCATAGTGTGGGAAGGGTGGTGGCTAAAGCTCTCTTGTAACAGACAGAACCCATTGCCAAAAAAGCTTAAGTCTTTTACTCATCCGTTTTTGTTTTTTTTTTTTAAAGATTTTATTTATTTATTTGACAGGGAGAAAGATGATAAGCAGGCAGAGAGGTGGGCAAAGAGAGAGGAGGAAGCAGGCTCCTTGCTGAGCAGAGAGCCCGATGCAAGCCTCGATCCCAGGACCCTGAGATCATGACCTGAGCTGAAGGCAGAGGCTTTAACCCACTGAGCCGCCCAGGCGCCCCCTCTCCCCCTTTTTAAAAAAGATTTATTTATTTGAGAGAGAGAACACAGTGAGGAGGGGCAGAGGTAGATGGAGAAAAAGGATCCCAAGCAGAAAGAGGATCCTGTTGGGTGCAGAGCCTGTTGTGGGGCTAACAGGTTCCACAACCTTGAGATCATGACCTGAGCTGAAATCAAGAATTGGACATCGAACTGACAGCCACCCAGGTGCCCCTCTTTTATTCATCTTGAATGAATTACATGTTGACAAAATAGACTGTGGGAGGTTCTTGAGCAGTAAGATAGTTCTTGCTGTCTTTTAAAATAAGCATTATGTGTCCCATCCCCACATCTCCTTAGCTGACTAGCTGAAGTTCTGAAGATTCTTCTGGTTCTGACCATATTGGTTGCAGTTTTTCTCCTTTGGCACCCAGTGTAACGTTATCGGAAGAGGAACAGTCCTTTGTGTTCCCCACTCCCTTTGCCAGATAAATCTTAGTACCAGTTGTTCACATGGCAGACCCGCTGAGGCCAACTGACAGGTTGATGGAAAGTTGACAGGAACTGGGGCATCATTCAGACTTCTGTCTTTGAACCTACCCAATGATATTCAATCTGAAAATACATTCTCAACTTAGCCTTTATTAATAGGCAGTGAAGTTGAGGACCTTTTATTGCTTGGTTGACCATCCCATTTGGTCAGCATGTTCACTTATGACTCCCATGGACTTATGTCCTTCCTGTTAACTGGTCTTTCATTCCATTTCTAGAAGCCCTGTCAATATTCCATCTGGATTGCCCAAAGTGTCAAAAATTGTGAAGAGTTTAAGATTTTACCTTCTGTGCAAGCTAAGAAGTTAACCTGCCACAATTTCATAGATTATAGTAAAGACATGAGACTCTTAGGCAAGCTGTAGGCTATCATTGCTCATGGCAGCAGCCATAGCCAGTGTCAGCATTTGTGGTAGAAAACTAGCCTGATTTTCCATAGGATACCGAAAGGAGAGCCAAGTGGTGTCTGCACAGAGTTGGGGCATTACAAGAAAGGAACTCCCAGCTTAGGGACCAGATCTTTTATAATGGGCAGTAAACCTTTGTGACCTTTGCCCCAGGGTAGACATTATTTATATGACACTGGATGGAAAACCTGCCTTTTGCTGTCCAGGAGGACACTATATCTTTAAGGCTATTTACTCTATAAATATCTAGGACAGAGGGAGCAGTGCCTTTCCTTGTAAGATGTGCAAAAACACTGGACATTGAAGGAGAGTTGTCTCTCTATCTTGTTTTGGAGTTTGGAGAACATTTTTGATTACAGGTTCTTTCCCAATCAATTTTTTTTAAATTCTGGAAATAGATTCTGAAACAAGCATAAACATTAAACTTTTTTTTTTCTGACAACATCCCTCTACCCCCTTCAGTTCACATCCTTGCTTCTTCTCTACCCAGACTACCATCTTTGCCAGGGCTCTTGTTCTATCTGTCCTCAACATCTCTACCAGAGGGATTTTTCTTTTACGATTTATGTATGTATGTGTGTATGAGCAATAGACCACAAGCAGTGGGGAGAGGGAGAAAGCCCCCAACGTGGGGCTTGATCCCAGGTCCCTGGGATCATGGCCTGAGCTGAAGGTAGATGCTTAACTGACTGAGCCACCCAGGCACCCCTACTATATAGTTTTAAATGTTGGCAACTAAACAACAAAAAAATTTTTTATGCTGTAAAGGCCAGTATTAGGTAGCCTGCATGATGACAGTTCATAACCTTTGCTCTAACCTACCATCTCTTCTATCTTTGTCTGCAACATGAATAATTGCCTTGAATAATTTCTGTATTTACCTCTTCTGTTCATTCTTAAAAACCTTCCAGGGCGCCTGGGTGGCTCAGTGGGTTAAAGCCTCTGCCTTCGGCTCAGGTCATGATCTCAGGGTCCTGGGATCGAGGCCCCCATCAGGCTCTCTGCTTAGCAGGGAGCCTGCTTCCTCCTCTCTCTGCCTGCCTCTTTGCCTATTTGTGATCTCTCTCTCTGTCAAATAAATAAAATATTAAAAAAAAAAAACCCAAAACAAAAAACCTTCCAGGCTCTGTAAAGTCTTTCAGTGAGCCCTTCTCAACCTAGTTTTTAGGTATCTTGGCTCTGAACAACTTTGGAGTAATTTCAGATACACTGTGCATATGTCACTACAATACTCACCTCATTATATTGTAATTAATTGATTTTCTTTCTGGTCTGCATCCCCAGTAAATAAAGTGTAAGCTTCTCAGCAAGACCTCCCTCCCTTTCCATGCACGTTGAGGTTTTAGGATTAAAAATTACTTTCCTGGAAATTGCCTTGGAACCAAATCCATTAAGTTGGTGCTTTTAATTATCTTTAGGTATTCCCTGTTTTGAGCCTCAAGGATATTAATTTCCTTAATCTTGAGGGGAAAGGTAGAGTATTCACTAGAAGGTAGACATGCAATATACTTTCCTATGGTTCGACATTATATATGGCCCAGTGTATATGGACATTAATGTACTATACCTAATAATATTTTATTTTTTCACATTTAAAATACAGACTGTGGACATTCATAAAGAGAAAGTGGCTCGGAGAGAGATTGGTATTTTGACAACAAATAAAAATACATCAAGAACTCACAAAATAATAGCGCCTGCAAATATGGAGCGTCCTGTAAGGTATATTCGGAAACCTATTGACTATACAGTTCTGGATGATGTGGGCCATGGTGTCAAGGTAAGAATTTTTAAATTATATTAACTTCAGATAATTTATTCAGTAAATATTTTGGATAGAAAATAGGGTAATAAAATAATTTTCTTCATAGATTCTCTTAGCTAGTAACTAGCATTAAAAATTTTAAAGAACATTTACTTAATATATTAATTATACTAAGCTTGAGGCAGAATTTTATCTGTGGAATAGACTGTATTTAAGAAGACAATAAAAGTTAACGTGGCTGTTCATCACTTAAGCCATTTGGATCCTAGAACAATATTACAGATTTAATTTTGAAGACGGTGTCTTGCTTTTACTACTGAGTGAATATTTAAAAATAAAAAGAATATGTGCTTTACCGAGTTGGTTTAGAAAACAATTTGTAAATACTTTAGACCTTTCATTTCAAGATATGTATATATATTAGTGCATCTATGTAGATGTGGCTATAATTCCAGCAACTTAAGAAAAATAAAAAATTGTAGGTGTTTTGTTTTGTGTACTACCCTCTCCTCTTCCCCTTTCGTTTCCCCAGTAGACTTTTAGGAAAGAGATTATTTGTTGCCCACGTTCATTTTTTAGTATGGCAGAATTAGTTGCTCTTCTTCTTTTTTTTTTTTTAAAGATCTTATTTATTTATATGACAGAGATTATGAGTAGGCAGAGAGAGAGGAGGAAGCAGGCTCCTTGCCGAACAGAGAATCTGATGCAGGCCTCGATCCCAGGACCCTGAGATCATGATCTAAGATGAACACAGAGGCCTAACCCACTGAGCCACCCAGGTGTCCAGAATTAGTTGCTCTTGAAGGATATCAGCAGTCTGTCAACTTCTTAGGTGTTATGTGGGTTATTTTGCAAATATACTGAATGAGCTGGATTTTTTAGCCATTTCTGCTCTGGATAAATGATTCCTCTGAAATTTTGGTATTTCCTAGAGGACCATTATTTGATTTTGTATCTGGTTTTAAGAATTTTTATAATAAACTCTTGAAACTTTCCCTAACTGGCTGATCTGAGAGGTGCTACTGCTGGATCTGTTGCATTCTGAATTATTTGGGGTTCCTGACTGACAATACCGACTTTTATTCTACTCGATATTATTGGAATCTCCCCTTTACTGTCATGCTTGGAAGCTAGATATAAAGTTGGAACACTGCAAATGTAGAGGGAGGCTACTTGCTTGTTTCTTATATTTTTACCCAGGGAATGCGGCTAGGCTTGTAAAAGAGCTTAAATTCAATTTTAATTTAAGGTATTTTAGATTAGATTGAGCTATAGGGTTTGCATGTTAAGAGTCTAGAAGAACTCTCTTTGTATTAACTGCCTTGGGATTAAAATTTATAAATATACACATATACAACACTTGCTCTCACTTCTTCCCCTTTGGCCTAGTCTTGAGTTTTCTTCTTTCAAAACAATATATGTGCATAAAACAAATTCAGTCACCATCTTAGAAGTGAATATCCTATATTATCCCTCCACTAATAATTTAATAGTTTAATACATTGTACTTCAGCAGAGTAGAAGATAAAGCAAATTTTACAAGGAAATTTAGGGTGAGAAAATGAAACTGTTTCATCATGTATGTATAAATGGGAAATGTAAATGCCACATAATATATGTTGAAAGTATGCAGATGTTGGCATTGTAGTTTCTGTAATATGGATATTGACACAAGTTTTTTCTTTTTTTTTTTTTAACTTTTTTATTGTGACAGAACATAACATAAAATTTAGCATTTTAAGCGTATCACTCTGTGGCACTGAGTACATTTATATTGCACAGGTTTTTACTTTTATTTTTTTTACTTTATTAAAATACTGAGTTTAGGGGTGCCTGGGTGGCTCAGTCATTAAGTATCTTCCTTCAGCTCAGGTCATGATCCCAGGGTCCTGGGATCAAGCCCTGCATCAGGCTCCCTGCTCAGTGGGAAGCCTGCTTCTCCCTCTCTCACTTCCTGCTTGTATTCCCTCTCTTGTTGTCTCTCTCTCTCTGTCAGATAATTAAAATCCTTAAAAAAAAAAAACCCAAAAACCAAAGACAGAGTTTATTTCATGTGTGTACAGGTTATTTTTAAATATATTTTTGACTAGGGGTAGGAGGGTGGATGGCCTATGAGAACAATGTATCGTAGAAGCTGATATGTAGCATGTTTTTCCATATTTTGTTTCTATGATGTATAAATATATACAAAATTATTTTTTCCCCAGTTGTCTCCTTGCCATTGTATTTCTATTTTCTGGTTTCTCTGAAAGATCATTGCTAGCTTAACTAAATATTTCTAGAGCACAGTTAGAGGTGGGTGAAGGTTAGAAGTTTGGATAGTAGTTAATGAAATGCTGGGGCCAAAATTATGAGAAGGAAAAAAGAGAAGCTATACTTAGTTATAGTTTTAGAATTATTTTCTTAATCTTTTTTTTTTTTTTAACAACTTTTCTGTTAGAAGTTTGTTTTCCTACTGATTGGTAAGAGTTTTTTTTTTTTTTCTGTTAAGAAAATGAGCTTCTTATGTATTGACAGATACTTCTTCATGCTGCTGTTTGACTTTTGACTTTGATGTTTGGATATTTAAAAGTACATACACAGATTAAAATTATATCCAAATAAATTAATATTTCTTCTTATGGCTACCAAATTTCATGTTAAGGTTTCTATACTCTGAAATTAATATTGTGATGTATTATTTAATATTATGTTAAAGCATTTTATGCCATGGAATAGATGGTTACACATAAGTTGGTAGGAATTAAAAATATGGAAAAAAATACCTGAAGACAAATCTGGGTTGACTTTTGGAAACAGTTTAAGATACGGTTAAGAGAATCCTAGTGTAAGGAAACTACTGCAATTACATACATAAAGGAGAATGTAAAGAAGATGAACCTTGTAAGAGAGCACAAGTTTTCAGAGTAAGCTATATAGAGAAAACCTGAATTCTTAGTAGAGACATTTAAATTTTTTTTTTTTTTAAGATTTTATTTTTTGAGGAGAGAGACAGCACAGCGGGAGTGTGGGGGTAGGGAGGGGCAGAAGGAGACAGAGAAGCTGACTACCCTGCTGAGCAGGGAGCCCAACACAATGCTGGACTGAATCAGGAAACCCTGGGATCGGGACCTGAGCTGAAGGCATGACTTGAGCTGAAGGCGGATGCTTAACCAACTCAGCCACCCAGGTGCCCCTAATTTATTTTTAATTAACAGCTTTATAGCCTGGTTCATAATTTTACAAAGGTCTAACTTTCAGTGTATGTGTTTCTAAGCCTCAAAAAGTCCATGTGATCTAGAAGTTGTTACATTTTATTAGTAGAGACACTGAAGATTTATAATATACAATTTTTGAAGGTTTCACTTGCATTAAACAAAGGAGTTAAGCTATTGAGTCATATATCAAAGAGGATTGGCTGGCCTTAAAGATTTTCAGCACCTGTGGTATACAAAGCTTATGATTTACTTAGGGCCAGAAGATAGGGAGGAATCAAAGAGAATTCTTTTGTTTTCAACCTAAGATTCCAGGGAAATGGTAAAGTGGCTCATCCATAAATGTAAGTGTTAAAGAAATGAAGTGAGAGCTTAAGGAAATAAAAGTCTAGTTTGGATGTGTTTTGGGGACATTAAGTGGAAAAATTTTTGTAGGTTGCTAACAATTGCAGTATTGTAAACTGTAAAATACAGAGATTAGTTTCTTCTAACACTCTCAAACTCAAACACTTCCTTATACATAAATACACATGTGATAGAGGAGGCGGAGCTCCATATAAAGTTAAAGGTTACACCATTGCATAGTAGCAGAGTTCAGCTAGAATTTTTATTCCCAAATTTTCCATTCATTCTTTCACTTGGGATCACTTTATACTTGAATGCTGTGGTTTTTTTTTTTTCTTGTTCACTTGAAACAACAAACGAGGGAAGATGTGTGATCATATTTAGAATATTTCTAAGTTTAGAATAAGATAATATTTAGTGTATTATAATGCTGTCACATTAATATATATCTTATTTCCAAGGATAATAATGTTATTCAGGTTTACAGTTCCTAAAGCGAGGTGTGATATGTAGCAGCTAGGTAGGGTTTCAGACATTGATAGAAACGAGCAGTGTCATTCTAAACAAGTATTAACACCAAAATCGTGGCATAATTTCTGGAAATGAGAATATATCCAAGACAAAGTACATTCGTCCTTTGGTTGACTTTCTTTTCTTTTCTTTTTTTTTTTTTTTTAAAGATTTTATCTATTTGACAGAGAGAGATAACAAGTAGGCAGAGAGGCAGGCAGAGAGAGAGGAGGAAGCAGGCTCCCTGCCAAGCAGAGAGCCTGATGCAGGCCTCGATCCCAGGACCCTGAGATCATGACCTGAGCTGAAGGAAGAGGCTTTAACACACTGAGCCACAGGCACCCTGGTTGACTTTCTTAATGTTGCTTTTATGGTCACCTGAAAAATGATAGATTTGTATTCAGAAGGCCAAAATTAAAGAAAGAATATATACATGGTTAGACTCTATAACCTAAAGAGATACATTAAGTGGCATGGTACAAGTAGTGATGCTTTAGGACTGTACACAGTATTTCATATTATTCAAAGTATATATTACTTCATATATAGGCATCTTTCATAGAAGTAGCCTTTAGGATCAGAGCAATCATTCTTCTGTTTTGAATATTATCTAAATTGGTTCAGAAGAAAACTTAGAACTAAAGCAGTCTATAACTTCCTACTACTTTTGGCCTGCTCAGATTTAGATTCATAAGTTACAAATCAGAGGGTTTCTAGACCCTGTTTTTTATGCCTTAGAATCTGGCTAAGCTGCTGCTGTGCATAGTGTTTTGTTTTGTTTTCAGAATTTGGAAGCAACATGTGATTTTTGAATTTTAACATTTACAGTTTATCAGTTTTTAAAGTACTATATTACCAGTCATCTGATGAATACTTGGGCATTGATTGTTCAGTAAAGCCTTAAGTCAAGTAGCCTTACATTGAATATGTTAGGTGTTTGTTTGTAAATCAGTGTTTATCATCTGTGATTCAGTTGGATTAGTTTCATAGGATAAAATACTGACCTTTAAGACATGACTGGGCCTGCGTGAGATCGGCATAATTAAGTGGTGGTTTCCTTATGACCATAGTCTTCTGAAAAGATAGTTGATACATGTGAAAATTTCCCACTTGCTCTGGATATTTTTTCTTTATAAAATATCTGAAATATGGCTGGGTAAAAACTTACTAACATGATTGAATAACTATAAATGTAAACGTGTCCTATTAGTTATAATTTATTTAGAATTAATTTCTACTTTTTCCCCCCCCTTTTTTTGCCAACGTAAAGTGGCTAAAAGCCAAGGTAAGAGACACTACTTATCATTTGATCCACAGTATTCCCTCTATATTTATAGAGGCTGCAAGAGCCACTAAAATTTGAAAACTCTTCCTATGTCTGTCTGCTTTTTTCCCATAGGATTTATGTAGATTAAATAAACTCAGTTCAAATCAGCAACATTTAGCTTGGATGTGTTAATATATCAAAGATATATTGACATCTGCATTTATATAGGAACATTAATTTTGCTAACATTTATTGCTTTGCTCATTTTTTGATAGTTGCCTTGCTTTTATTGACTTACAATTAGGAGGTTTTCCAGACATATATGACTTTGTTACTGAATTGTTAAGATAATGATGATTTTTATCTTAATGAATATTTTAGCAATTAGCAATTACACTGAGATCTGTAGTTCTTATTCATGTACATATCTAAAAAATTTTGGGAAACCCCGTATTCGAATACAGATAAGTTGACTCTCAGAGTTTTTAACAATAAAATAATGTAGAAAATCCAATAATCACACCTGTATTTGTCATAAATTGAATAGCACAAGATAATAGAAGCCAAGTGCAAGTGGTTTCTTGACTTTTTAAACTGTAGTACCAAAGTCTGTTATTAAAACTGTCTGGGAATCCTTACTTTACATTCTGATATTAAAAAAAATAATAATACATGGTGTCAAAACACCAACAGAACCATTTGATATAAAAATAAAAGCTTTTCTTTCCACATTTTAGCATGGAAATAACCAGCCTGCAAGAACTGGCACACTGTCGAGAACAAATCCTCCTACTCAGAAACCACCAAGCCCTCCCATGTCAGGCCGGGGAACACTGGGGTAAGATTTCAACTACATTTTACAAGAAAATCCATATGCGAAAGAAAAAGATGTGTCTGTGACTTAATTAAGTATATGGGTCCTTGCTGTGGGACCCTCTCAGTGTGAACTACCTTTTACAAATTCATTTTGGTTCTTAACTTCCTTGAACAGAATCCAAAGTGAATCTGCTTGTTCTCTATAGAAGTCTCTATTAGAAAGGCTCTTTTGTATATGTGTAAAGAAGCATTATTTACTTTTTTAATCCTCTCATTCATTTTTTGGGGGAAAAATAAGTCTGGCCTAAGTTTATTCCTAATGAAATTGCCGGAGGATTCCATGTGGCACTTTCACATGTGTTTACGATATTCATATTGCAGGACTTTGAATAAGCGGTGTATTTTATGTAGTTCAGCGTTATAGCCTGCAGATATTCTTGGCACCTGAGACTTAGGGACTCTGCCTGGAGTACCCTTAGTTATGTTTCTGCTGGTAATCTGAGGGCCCTTCATACTTGAGCTTTTAGGGTAGGCTATTTGGAGAAATAGAAAAGACAACAGTTGGTGGCTTCTTCCTTCTCAGTTCTCAGTGCAATAAAATATTGAATAATTGGCAAGACATTTCTGAAAGATTATTCGCCTTAAGGTGGGAAGGCAAATAGTAGATTTCTCATTTTTGGTGGGGGTATTTTATAGTAACAGGGATTAATAATCAACATTTTTTACAGAGTCTTAGTTTCCATTTTCATTCTGTAAATCCCTATCCCCTGGAAAAACCATATGAAGTTATTAAATAGAAAAGTTTAAAGCCATTGATTGAGAAATACATGGCATTACATAGGATCAGAATGCATTCTTTGATATATTTCTACACTGAGGTAGGAATAAATTGCAGGGGAGATACTTTTTTTTTTTAATGTACAGGGACAGCGGCTTGTGGGTCACTGAGCTGGGAATAATGTATAATTCAAAGTTGAATATTACTGAGCATTTAAAGAATTATAATTGTTATTTTTAGAAATAAGTTTAGAATTTTGAATGACCCTTTCCTATGGCTTTAATAAGAAAAAGTGACAAACTTTAGTTTTTGTGTATAGTAACAGAATTTATATACCACAATTAAGAATTTTTTTAAACAAAACTTATTACAAATTAAAGAAAAAAAATTGTGTTATACTTGGTTACAAGGAGACAATCACAGATTTTGGGGAAAATACCATTTACTCTTTCTTATTCATTAATCCTTTCTCTGTTATGCTTCTTTAGACGAAATACTCCTTACAAAACCCTGGAACCTGTTAAACCCCCAACAGTTCCCAATGACTACATGACAAGTCCTGCTAGGCTTGGAAGTCAGCATAGTCCAGGCAGGACAGCTTCTTTAAACCAGAGACCAAGGACACACAGGTAAACCTTCAGGTTGAGATTTGGAGTACCTGCAAGTGGGGGTTATTGACTAATGACAGACTCCTGCAAAGTTGCTGAGCAAAGTATTGCTTTAATGCTAATACAGAATATAAAAGATGAGGGGTAATAATATTGTATATTTCTATAAATTTATGCCATAATTCCTGTTTTTTAGATCTTAAGGAGGTTTATACTAATTGTAGATGTGCCACCATGTTTTCTTTTTGATGGAGTTATAAATGTGTATTTGAATCAAGGCCTGAAGAATTTTTTTTAAGAAAGTTATTT
This sequence comes from Spilogale gracilis, assembly GCA_004023965.1. Lineage (NCBI taxonomy): Eukaryota > Metazoa > Chordata > Mammalia > Carnivora > Mephitidae > Spilogale > Spilogale gracilis. The sequence continues at coordinate 29,089 of PITA01000885.1, forward strand.
AAAAAAGATCGAGGCAACCACTCTTGGATATTTTTGGATAAAAGGTGAAATGTGAGAAATGATACAACATGATTTATACTTCTTGAGGTTGGAAGAAAAGACACCTTAAATCTGAGGAAGAATTTGTTAAGAGAGTTGATATACTAGAATATGTAAGTTTAAGAAAAAGTTGTAGAAATCACCTCTGTAGTGGGTTTTTTTTAAAAACTTGATTATGGGGCATGATGTACATTTAGAAAAGCATACAAACTATTAAGTATACAATTTGATGGTTTAATACTAATTGAGTATACCCATATAACGTTACATCCCCAGATCAGAAAATTGAATATTATCAGCATCCCTGAAGGTCCCCCTTAGGCCTTTTCCCAGTTATAGCCTTTACTTTATTTCCCTGAGAAGTAGCCACTCCATGTTCAGGTACTTTTATAAAGTCAGACACATTTATTGTACAGCTTAATTTATTTTATTGTTATTATTAGCTTAACTTTATAGCTTTATTTTATTCCATTTTATATCACTTAATAACTTGGCAAGGAACCTCTCTTCACCTTGACTTTTAGGTTGGTATATTAGATAAATTTAGCAAAATCATTTTGAGGGAATTCAATTAAGTAGGGTACATCAAGCCTCTTAGGTGCCTTATAATGGAAGTTTGTTGTTATTGGTACTGTTAGTAAATAAATTATTATATTGATATCTGCGGTTAGTGTGTCAGGACAGGCTCATTGAGGACCAAATTGTGTGTGTGTGTGTGTTTTGTTTTTTTAAGATTTTATTTATTTGACAGAGAGAAACACAACTAGAGAGGGAACACAAGCAGGGGGAGTGGGAGAGGGAGAAGCAGGCTTCCCACCGAGCAGGGAGCCCAATGTGGGGCTCAGTCCTTGAGCTGAAGGCAGATGCTTAACGACTGAGCCACCCAGGCACCCCTGGGTGTTTTGAATAATAATTCAAAGCATGGTTTTTTAGTGGAAGTATTAATAGTTTAATCATATTCAACAACCAGTTACTAAGAGTTACTTCATTAGCTACTAGGGATATGCCCATAAAATACAGTTTAATTTTCCAGAAGCTCATTCTGTTGGAACAGAAGAGCGACAAACTTTTTAATAAAAGGCCAGATTGTTAATATTTTAGGATCTGTGGGCCATATGGTCTCTTGCAATTACTCCGCTCTGTCATTGCAGCACGAAAGCAGCATGGACAATACATAAATGAATGAGCATGGCTGCATTCCAGTCAGATTTTGCATATGGAACTGAAATTTGGATTTCATATAATTTTAATGTGTCATAAAATATTATTCCTCTTTCAATTAAAAATGCAAAGAATATTCTTAGCTCACAGGTTGTAAAAATTGGACCATGGGCCGGATTTGGTCCATGGGCTGTAGTTTTCTAATACTGACTTTCATGTGAGAAACAGGGCATATAAACCAAGAAATTGTAGAAGAGCATAAGTAGAAAAACTTCGTATGTCTATGATGCAGTGCTGGCACAAAGCAGGATATTGATCACCTGGCTTGAGGGAGTGGGGAGAGGCCACGTTCAAGCAATTTATGATATATAAGCAGCTTGCTCTCTTTTTTCCCCATTAACATATGGTAATGGAATTACAGAATAACCATACTGGAGGAAAAAGAACTTGAAGCAGCGCAGGTCTTAGTTCTCTTTAGTTTCTGGGCCTTTTGAGACAATGATGTTGATTTTTAAGACAATATGGAGGGGCGCCTGGGTGGCTCAGTTGATTAGGCGGCTGCCTTCGGCTCAGGTCATGATCTCGGAGACCCGGGATCAAGTCCCACATCGGGTTCCCTGCTCGTCGGGAAGCCTGCTTCTCCCTCTCTCACTCCCCCTGCTTGTGTTCCCTCTCTGGCTGTGTTTCTCTCTGTCACATAAATAAAATCTTTAAAAAAAAAAAAAAAAAAAAAGACAATATGGAGCCTAAGGTTACATATGTATGTGCACACGTTACTAAAACAGCTGGATAGTGTGAGGTTGGATGCCTAAAAAGACAGTAACTCCCTAAGAATTAGAATAGTAAGGAATTGGTTAGAGTTTAACAGTATTAACTCTTCTAGAGTGCCCCATGCTGAAGTTTCACTTTTGTTGTTGTTAGTGGTGGTGGTTGTCGTCATTTGCTTGTATTCCAGAAAGTTTCCCTGTTTTATCACCATTCTTTGAGATTGGATGGAGATTTGGGTATTAATTCCAGACTAAAACTGGTTACACTTTTTATTAACTTCTATAACATCTTGTACATTTTCTTTTGTGGCATCCATCATGCTGTTTTTTAACGTCTATTTTTCCCATTTTCAGCTGTGAGCTCCCCGGCAAAATGGTTCATATCTGCTTTAGTTACTGATCTTCATAGTAGGTTTTAAATAAACTTTTGTTGGATCATTGTACTATAAGATTTTATTGGTCATTCATTTCTCAGTAAGGTGATCTCTTCTGTTTGTGTACTATGTTATGACTAAACTGATTTAGTTTGAGAAGTAGAGTAAAACAGAACCACTTTAACTATTAGGTTATAATTGTACTGAATAGTTTTATAAACTTGTTGTTTTATATATTTAACACACACATATCATAAAAGGATTATTTATTGGCTTTGAATTTGTCTTTGGATAAATCTCTAGAATGGCTTTGTTCGAATTTGTTTCTTGGCAGTGGAAGCAGTGGAGGGAGTGGAAGTCGAGAAAACAGCGGAAGCAGCAGTATTGGCATTCCCATCGCCGTGCCTACACCTTCACCGCCCACTGTTGGACCAGGTTCGTTGTGTATTAACCTGTTGTAATATGTGCTAGAATTTATGAGTTTTATTATGAAAGTCTGAAATATTTATATTAGATGAAATTTACTTATTAAATTTATGTGGTTATTGCTGACAGTAATGGAAATAACAAACTTAACATTTTTAAGGAGACTTTCATGGAGCCTTTAGGATTTTACTAGCTCCTTTTTCTTACATAAAAACACATTATTATATAGCATTCTTAAGTAGTTTTTTGGCCATTTGCTCTAGAAATACTTGGGCACTAGTCAAGAACATTTATTATTTCAAGAGCAAACCAATATTGTGATATTTTAAAGGATGAATGTCTTTAATGTGAATTATATACCAGTGAATTGTTTTGTTGTTGTTATTGTTTTTTTTTTTTTTTAATACCAGTGAGTTTGATGTTGCTTTGTAGGTTGTTGTCTCAAACCTGGCGTTCGCTTGTTCTGTCACTTTGCTACATTTATGTATAATAGTCCATGCATACTTTAGTAGAATGCCATGAATATAAAGTGGGATTAAGATAAGAAACGTTTTTTACTCTTTTGATTATAGAACAATTTAAGAAATCATTGCAGAGTATTAAATTAGTCCCTTGATTTTTATAGTAAATGAAATGAATATTTTATAGTGCTAAAATATATATTTAATAATCAAAACTGTTAAGAAAAATTCTTAGCTTCTCAAGGAGGTTGTTGAAAAAGGAGAAAAAGCTGCTTGTAAAAACGGCATGTTTTATAGTTAATGCAGGTATGAACTCAGTGTCCTTTTTACCTAGTAAGATGAATTCATATTCATTTAGACATGCTTTACATGCGGGTGTCTGTCTTTCTTTTTTTTCCCCCCTTTCCAAAACTTTGTACTTTCTTATAAGAACTGTTTCAGAATGTTTAGTTCTCTTTCTTGTCCTCTGACCTGAATTATAAACTATTTTATTAGAAAACATTTCTGTCCCTCCTCCTTCTGGAGCTCCACCAGCACCACCTCTTCCACCACTTCTCCCAGTGAACACTGTGATAGGTGAGATTGCATAACCACTGGAGTGATTTAATTTATTTTTTGTATTCATAATAAACCCCTCTGTTAGACTGCTGCCTTTTATAGTTATTAGGCTGTAGGTGGTAATACAAAGGTTTAAGTGTTAATCTAATTTACACTAATTTCTTCTGGTGAAAGGCCTCTGAAGTTACAGTTAAATGTAAAATCAAATTCTCTGAGATGCGAGATGTTTTTATGCTTAATTTGTAACTGATTCATGTGGTTTGTATTTGTTGCTTATTCTGATATTTTAAGGAAAATTATAGCAGTGATTGTTCAAAAAGATATTTTTATTAATAATGTAATATTTTTTACATGAAACTTCCATTTGGAACTCCCGGCTATACACAGTCAAAGGATTGGGGAAGAAGATGGAGGAGAGGAGGAATTAAAATGGAAAAGAAAATGATATGTGGTTTGGGGTGCTGCTGAGGTTTTCCTGTGGATCACAGTGTGGAAATCTCTGATACAGGGGCACCCGGGCGGCTCAGTCACTGGACGTCTGCCTTCAGCTCGGGTCATGATCCCGGAGTCCTGGGATCGAGCTCTGCCATCGGGCTCCCTGCTCGGCAGGAGGCCTGTTTCTCCCTCTCCCGCTCCCCCTGCTTTGTTCCTTCCCTGGCTGTGTTTCTCTCTGTCAAATAAGTAAAGTCTTCAAACAAACAAACAAACAAACAAACAAAAAAACCCTCTGATATAGCTCAGTACTTTCGGCATCCGGGATGCCAAGAAAAAACATTTTTTAAATCAGACACATTTAAATTTTTCGTAAATCAGAGGTGACTGGATTGAGCATATTAGGAATTCCAAATACACACATAGTATGAAACCATTCAGCCTAGAAATACACAAGAGCAATAATCAGAAGAGAAATGGATATTGAAATGTTTCAAATGATAACTGAGTTTCAGGTTGGGTGAAATACAGCTGTCTAACCACATCTGTACAAAGTACTGAAAAGGAGCAAAAGGAGATAAAAAGAAGAGCCTAATAATAAAAATTATTGCCAGAAAGTCTGTGTGAAAAAGAAGTCCCCAACCTAGTTAATAATCAGGAAAATGAAAGTTAAAATCACAATGAAATACTATTTTATATCCACCTTGTAAGTAGAAATGTAGAAGTTTACTAATACCCAATGTTGATTTTATGTGTAGTAACAGGAAAATATACTGCTCATGGGAGTTTATTAGTTGATATACTCACTTTGGAGGGTAATTTATGGTTACCTAGTCAGATTGAACAGGTTTCTACCTTAGATTTAGTAATTTCATTTCTAGATATTTACCTTCAAGTACAGGTTCTCAGAGTATGGCTACAGGTCAATGCTGAGATCCTTTTATGGAGTTTTTAGGTTGAGAACATACTCATAATAATACTAAGACCTATTTGCCTTTTTCATTCTCATATACAAGTTTATAGTGGAAGTTTCCAGGGGCTGTATAACTTATGATGGAATCATTCCTGTGACAGCTAACAGAATGTTTATTTGTATTTTATGTATTCATGTGCTTTAAAGATGTGTCATTTATAATTTCTATTAAAGACGTTACCTGTTGCTATAACCCACATCTGCAAAAGCTTTTTGGTGTTCTCTAATTTTATTAATATTTATTTATGTATATATTTATTTTTAAAGATTTTATTTATTTATTTGACAGAAACACAGCTAGAGAGGGAACACAAGCAAGGGGGAGTGAGAGAGGGAGAAACAGGCTTCCCACTGAGCAGGGATCCTGGAACTCTGGGATCATGACCTGAACCAAAGGCAGATGCTTAATGACTGAGCCACCCAGGCGGCCAGTCTTCAAAATTTCTTATTCACGAAGGCTCTTGAATAGAATATTATTTTTATTTTTAATTTTAATTTTTTATAATTTATTTTTTATAACATATAATGTATTATTTGTTTCAGGGGTACAGGTCTGGGATTCATCAGTCTTACACAGTTCACAGCACAAACCCTCCCCAGTGTCCATCACCCAGCCACCTCATCCCTCCCACCCCTCTTCCCTCCAGCAAACCTCAATTTGTTCCCTGAGATTAAGAGTCTGTTATGGTTTGTCTCCCCCTCTGGTTTCATCTTGTTTCATTTTTTCTAGAGTATTATTTTTAAAATGTGTTTGTATTTAGAAAATGAGCATGGGGATGATTCAGGTATTTAGTGACTGCTTATGGCTTGGGAGCTCCAAAATGTTAAATTTATTAGCACTTTTTAAAATGAACAAACTCTGCTGTATGGTTTTCTGTAATAACTTGTGTATGACCTCTAGGAGAGGTTAAAATACACAACTGAATGAAAATAAGCTAGCTTTACTTACTTAATCTGGTTAGATGTTTGGGTGGGGCAAAGAGGCTAACATTAATCCTGAAAGTATGGTTTGGAAAGTATGGTTAACTTTAGAGGCTTTGAACTTTATTAATCTTTTAAGTATTAAACTTTTGAAATGTTGGTAAAGATGTTGAATCAAATTTTAAGAACTGTTAGTACTTTAGTCATTCTAGATATGCATGATAATAAAAGAGGAAGTTTTGGGTATAGGATGGGGAAAAACCCTCCAAGTATGGAGAAAAGTAATGGATTTTTCTACATAAAGCTGCTTTAAAATTGTTAAGTTATTTTACAGTCTAAAATTATTTAAGTGAAAGGGGAACTATGTTATTCTTAAAAGTCTGGAGATACATAACAAATCGAAACTATAAATATATATATGTACTTGGAGACTAGAAGTTGTGCTTCTCATAAAAATGATTCTGCTTTCATGTGTATTTGATTATAACTGCTAACACAGTAAACATTCACATAAATATCGCAGTATATGTGGAAAATATGGTAGGCTGTTTATATTTTACAATTTAACCTGTGCTTCTGAAGATTTGATGATGGAAAAGAAGTTTGTAAACCAACTGTTAATACATTCACATCTGAAAACTGATGTGTTCCATTTTATATTACCTTTTGGTGCTTACTTTGTTGGAGAGATATAGTTCATGTGTAAAACCTATATATTCTAAAATGATACAGAAAAAAATTACATATAATAGCGAAATACCGTTTGGGATTCTGCTAAATTAAAAGGTTTAAGAATGTTACTTATTTTACTTTTGCAGCTTTCCACAAGGTATCTGTTTTTCCTTTTGTTTGTAACTTCAGAGAGCTATTTGTGTTTTGTCTTCACTTTTCTCTTTATTTTGTGCTGTGGGCTTTAAAAAGCAATAAATATTCTTACTGAGAGTCCCCTTCTCTATTCCGCCCTCTGAGGTCACATGTTGCTTAAGTTCTTTGTTGGTTGCTTTTGACTAATGCTTTTCCGCAGCCCCGGGCTCAGCTCCTGGTTCCCAGTATGGCACAATGACCAGGCAGATTTCTCGACACAACTCTACCACTTCTTCGACATCTTCTGGTGGATACAGACGAACTCCCTCTGTGACTGCTCCATTTTCTGCTCAGCCTCATGTTAATGGAGGTCCACTTTATTCTCAGAATTCAAGTAAGCTTGTGCTTTGCAGGCGTACAGCAACAGTGGAGTTCCTTTTGAAGGAAATTATTTGAAGCTGTTGTCCTTGCCAGTGATAGACAACAATTGAAACCATGCTATTTTCATGTTTATTTTTGCTTTAGGAAGTCAGTCCTTGAATCCTGCCATTTTAAGAATTACTGTTTATAAGAAAAATAATTCCTTATCACTTTCAAGAAAATTCAGACTTACTGAGTATACTTAACGTACTAAAATTTAACTAATGGTTTAATATTATATTTTATTACTATAAATAGAACTAGAAAAGAAAAATACTGAAATTAAGCTGAGTTTATTTTTATTGGCATGTTTGAGACACTTCAGTAGCAGTAAAAGTAAGAACACTGAAAATTTTTCTTTAAAGTAATGCAATGAAATTGCTGGCTATCACTTTTAAGCTTGTCAACCTCTACTGAAATGAGTTCAAAACCATTAAAAACATTTGTGGTGCTTGCTTCTTCTGTTTCTAATCACTATAACAGTGGGATGATTTTCTTCTGATTTCTTTCTCTTCATGTCAAATTGCACATCTCAACACTAACTGCAAATCAGTGTTTTTAAAGGCTTAAAGATATTTAAAGATTAGCAAATAGTTCTGGCATATAATGGCAGGGAGTATGAATTGCTTAGGGTAATCATTAATTTGACTTTCCATGTTAAGATGCTTAATTCAAAAATGAAAAACAAAAATCTGACATGAGCCGGTTGTCCGGTGTTACTAGCTTCTGGAGGGAACACTGAGCATAGACTGGAGCCCGGTTTCTCATGTGGCGCTTATAACTACTTTCTAGAGCTGCATGTTGTATTAGTAAAAAAAAAAACACAGAGCACTCCCTGTTTGCCTAAGAAGTTGGTTTTATTTATAATGCATGTTATGAACATGTATTTTACAGCAGAGCTAGAGGAATTTCTCTTATTTTTTTCCAATATAAATTTTAGAGTTAAAGATTGTGTTCTAGCAAAAAACTCATAAATGACGGGTCCATGGTTAAAGGAACAAGGCTGATACAAAAGCAAAGGTCAAGCAAAGCTTTATTTCGCACCAGGTATAGAGAATTATACTGACCAGTCAGGATTGCTTCTGGAGAGAGCGAGGCCCAGCCTAATTTCTCAGGCTAGCTTTTATAGGGCAACCCCCCAAATCATAAGCTGACTTGACTTGGGTCAGGAAACTCTCTGAGTTAATTTACATTTCCTTTGTATAGGGGAAAACTGCACCCTGAGCTGACCATGGCTTGCCTAAGTTAATTTGCACTTCCATGGCCCCTAGAACCTGGAGATTAAGGGCTTCTGGGTGTTCCCATCTGAGCCCAAGTACCAGTTGCAGGCTGTCCATTCAGATTGGGCCTCTCCCCCAACCTGGCTCGCCTTTGTTTTCCAGGGGCCTTTTGTCCATAACACCTGGAGCTGTTTTTCTGAGTAAACAAGATGGTGGCTTGGATTTCTAAATAGGTCCTTACATTCCCCCCCTTTTCTTTGGGAATAGAAAAGATTCCAAATCAAATATTTGACCCTTTTGTACAAATGGCATTAGGGTGTTTATAATGCCAGGCCCAGAAAGCAACATAAATAATAGTAAAACCAGGGGGCCTGCAACTGCTGGTACCCAAAATAGCATTCCCCTCCCAGGGCTACTCAGAGGGCCCCCCCCCTTTTTTCTAAAAACAGCATGTCAAGCCCTCTTTCATTCTGCAGTACCACCTGACTCAGAAGCTCCCATATCATTAGGCAACAATAAAAGTAACAAGAAAGTTACTGTCTTTTGAGTCTTAGCTTTAGTCCATGGTCGGCGGGGTCCATCGGCAGCGGTGTCCATCTCTGGGGGGTGTCCTCGTCCTCAGCTCGTTTGACGCAGCACACGTAAATCCAGGTCTTGATGCCTTTTACTTTTACTGCCTTGGGGGTGGTCAGGATGACAGTAAATAGCCCCTTCCAGTGAGGTTCCAAGTGCCTTACTTGGTGGCAGCGTTCCAAACCAAGTCTCCGGGTTGGTAAGCATGCGGCCCACCTCTGTCTCAGTGTGGGCAGCTCAGACTCCCGTGTGAGCTCCATTTAAGACAGACTGCAGCGACTGGAGTACAGACTGGTCAGCCATTTCTGCCAAGGCAATCTCTTCTAGCTGTGGGCAGAGAGGAGGGAGTCTCCCAAACATTATTTCAGATGGGGTAACCTTGTTTAAATAGGATGTGCACCACACCCTAAGGAGGGCGAAGGGAAGGAGATCCACCCATCCACCGCCAGGCCAGTCTCTAGAATTAACTTTGTCAAGGTCTCTTTAAGAGTCCGGTTCATTCTCTCTACTTGTCCAGAACTCTGGGGCCGATAGGCACAGTGTAGTTTCCAATGTGTACCCACGGCCTTGGCCAACGCCTGTGAAACTGAACTCACAAATGTGGGACCATTATCTTACCCGATCGTGAGAGGCAACCCAAACCTAGGAATTATTTACTCTAGTAGCGTTTTGGCTACCACCCCTGCCGCCTCATGTTTGGTGGGGAAAGCCTCTACCCAGCCTGAAAAAGTATCCACAAAACCTAACATGTACTTGTCTCCATACTTTTACTTTTTCATTTCCGTAAAGTCCATTTCTCAACATCGTCCTGGTTCCCCGTCTCTCTCTTTTCCCTCTTCCTATCCAGATCTTAGATTAGATCCAGATCTAATCCCTTTCATAGTCCATTTTAGCCCATTCTTATAAATACTTTAAATCTTCCAACAAGAAAGAGATGGACTTACCCACTACCTGGAGCATAACCCTGGGCTTGGCAAGGGTGAGGGGAGGTTTCCGAGCCTGGGCTCCGTCAGTCATTGTCCAGCCCCAGCCACTGGAATGTAGGACTTGCTGGGTCAGAGATTCCTCTGCGTTGAGGCACCAGGGATGCTCGGAGGTCGGGGCAGTCAAATGTCCAGTGGCCCATTTTCCGGCATTGAGGGTACACGTTTGGTTGGTTCCCTTGTGTTTGGACAATGGCAGTTCCAGTGGCCTTTGGTGCCACATTTGAAACAGGCCCCCTTTGACATTAGGCTCCCGGAGCCAGCCGGCCACAGGGCAGCTACGAAGGTTTGGGTTTGGAACTGTCTTTGCAGTAAGCACTCTGATCTGCTCGCCATCTGCTTTCTCTGTGTTTAAGCTTTTTCTTTTACTGACCATCTCCTACAATGTCAAAACCTTAACTGTTTTCCTAGTCTGCCTTTCATCCTCTTGTGCATCCCTGTTGTTGAACACCTTTTCTGCTATGCTGACTAATTCAGCCAAGTTTTTCCTTATGTCTGGGGCTGACTGGCTGGTAAAGGCTAGGTTAATTGCTCTCTGGCTTTCTGGTGCTTCAGGGTCGATCGGGCTCTATATAGGCTTCAATAAGCCTTTCCAGAAAAGCCCCTGGGGACTCATCCTTATCTTGAGTCACGGCACTGATCTTGGATAAACTTACGGGCCTCCTTGCAGCCTCCCGGAGTCCCCCCAACAGAGTTTGGTGGTAGAAATGGAGACTCCTTACCTTTACATGAATCTCCTTGCAGATTAAACTCATTTTGCAAGACAATAACAACTGTAAATGACAAAAACTCAGAAACGGACACTGCCAGTGATCCAATTTGAGAGTTATCACAATATGATTGATAAGGAAGCTTAGTTATTCTATGACACACAACACTTCAGTAGTCAGAAAACTTAGTGATGATCTTGTACTAGTACATTAAAACTTTAGGTGGGGCACATTACCTCCAGAATAGTTACAGCACCCATTCACATGTAACCCAAGGCTTCTCATTTGTCTAACAGTACTTCCCAAGTGACTTAGCAAACTAAATAAAAGGCCTAATAAGTTAAGAAGACTTCACTTATGATTTAAATCTTGGGAAGTATGGTAAAACCTTAGAGTTTTAAAGCACAGGCCTAAATAGGATTAGGGATTTCAAAGAAGTGATAAATGCAAATCATAGAAACTGGTTTCTCCCGGCAGGCAAAGAGAAAGTAACTATTTACATTTTCTTATCAAGAGCAGACCAACAGTGGGAGAAAAAACCTTGCCTTTTGAGCAAAGAGAAAGCAGAGTTTCAATCTTATACTTTAAAACCCATTCATTTCAATCTTGGTCTGTGCCAGCCACATCTAAAATTCCGTTCCCAAGTTTTTCCTCCACAAACCTTTTACAACTTCCCTTTGCATTTAGATTTTGTCCCACGCCATTTCTTTCCAAACCACCATCTCATTTAGGACAAAATTACCTTTTTTTACCTTTTTGTTTTTTTTTTAAAGATTTTATTTATTTATCGGACAGACATAAACACAGCTAGAGAGGGAACACAAGCAGGGGAGTGAGAGAGGGAGAAGCAGGCTTCCTGCTGAGCAGGGAGCCCGATGCGGGGCTTGATGTGGGGCTTGATCCCGGGACTCCAGGATCGTGACCTGAGCTGAAGGCAGTCGCTTAACCAACTGAGCCACCCAGGTGCCCAGACCTTCTTTTACCTTTAACAATGCATTCCCATTCTTTGTCTTCCTTACTAATCTCCTACTTTACCACATACAGAGTTGCTTCCTTTATTTCCATCACTCTTTGTTACAGTTAGTAGAATAATCTCCAGTGAAGACTAAGGAATAACCGATTGTAAACTGTTACACCAGAATTCTTTAGATGGCAGATTTATTAATCAGTTAGGCACAAAACATGCTTACCAACAGGTTCAAATGTCCTTAGTCTCTTTGCAGTAAGAAGTCAAAAGTACAACCTATGTCCAGTAATAAATGACTCAACATTTAATCCTATTTGGAAAAGAGCTAGATGTCCAATGCATTTAATCCCATTTATCATTCAAATAAAACTTTTCCAGCTCCAAGTTCTGGGAAATGTTTATATCATTCAGCTCACCTAAGGTCAGATGTCCTAGCTGGGCCCACAACCATCATTTAACAGTAGTTGAAGCATACAATCCGGGACAGTGGGTTTACTGGGCTTCCCTCCCATTGTGAAGGGTGTCGCAGACAAAGGATGGGGTACTTTCAGTTCCTGCTCATGTCCCTTGTGGGAACTTATGAGCCTCTTAGCTAAAGTCTATCTGTATAAGCCCCAGACCAGGCTACATATGACGCTCCGTGAGATTCAGGGTGCACCCTCCTCAGACTCCGTAGCCAAAGCAGTGGAGCCAGATAGACACAGTCACACACTCAGACACTCTTCAGATTTACACAGGTTGGACACCCCCCCCATGGGTGCCTCTGACTAATGGGAGGTGAGCAGGCTCCCCTTCCGCCCAACAGGACGGGTCCGGGTGTTCCCATTTGAGCCCAAGTACCAGTTACTGGCCGCCCATTCTTAGTTTGCATCTAAATACCTCCCAGAACACTCCTGGGATGGGAGGTTAAGGGGGTTAACTGGTTGGACATCTCCCCCTAACCTGGCTCACTTTCGTTTTCCAGGGGCCTTTGGCCCATGACACCTGGAGCTGTTTTTCTCAGTAAACAAAATGGAGGCTTGGATTTCTAAATAGGTCCTTACAGTAAGAATTGAAAAACTTTAGCAAAATGTCAGAATTTACACATTAATCCCCAAATTTATACAGTCCTTTACAAGACTAAAATTTTCATCCAGGCTACCTAACTAGAAACTTTATGCATTAGAATTTTATCTCGTGTTTTCCCTGATTTCCTTTTGGTAATGAAAGGTAGCTAGAGTCTGAATATTCCATGGATTATATCATTATTAGCCTCAGTAGTTTCATGATCTTTGAATTTTTTCCCCATAATATGTTGTGTTTTTAGATCACATCTTTATGTTCTTTATTTTTCTTTGCCTCACTTAGTTAACTGTGCAAATAGGGTTTTTGGCGACACTTCACCTAATATATGTTTGTGTAGTTTTTAACAGTGCTCGCGGGTTACTTTTTCTCAAATAAGACTTTTTCATTACTGAGTGACTGTATCTCTTAGATACTATAAAGGAAATTTGGACTCAAATTTAAAAAATATTACGTGTCAAAGTAATATCCCTCAATCTGAATTACTGTTGGTGTTGTAGTTATAGTAGAGTAGTTGGTGGTTGCTGTAGTAGTAGTAGGATGTAACTGTTTTTAGTGTTTTGATGTGCATATTTCCTCTTCTGTCCAAACGTGGTGATAGTGACTAGTATCTTCATAGCATAGCTTTTCTTTTTCTCTGTACTAACCAGCATGTCAAGTTACTAAGGGTTGTTTCTAAACAAATTTTTTAGATTTGTGGGAGGTTTGTTTTGTTTTGTTTTTAAATCAAAGCTGTGACATTTTATTTAAGAGCCTTCTATATTCAAAGTGTTAGAATCAATGAGGACCAGTTTCATAGTGAATTGAACATTAATTTTAGCCATATAACGAATATTAATACAATTACACTGCTTGGTAAGTTACTGCGGCTTTGAATACTGAACCTCTTTCAAATTTTTATGTTTATGATAATCATTGTGTTAACTGAAACGACTTTTGGTTAAATGATCATTGGGAACCAGTAAATTGTTTCTGTCAATTTAGTGTCATATTTTAGTGACTGCCAGGAAACTGAATTTTGCGAAGTCCTGTTGACTTTTTCTAAGCAATCTTTGCCAGTTACTGTCTTATTAAAAATGAGGCAAAATAGTAAACTTCTGAATGTTTACTTCCTGTTTGCTACAGTTATTAATACATTTGTTGCCCATATAACAAACACATATTAATACATGTGAGTGTTTGATACCAATTTCCTATAAATTATGTCCTCTCCAGTAAGAAGTTGAAATGTTTATAGCTACTCAGTGATTCATTATAAATTACGTTAATACAGATAATTACATATTTTAACCTGTTATGAGATCAGGTTTCCTGTTTCAGAACAGTGATAAAATGAAGAAGGTACTTTTGAAATACTTAACCTATGAAACTCAGTGAACAATTAACATGGTATGTGGAGCACTCTTATTCCCTAGTAAATTTAGGAGGGATATCTTTACAAATAAAATTGTCACCTTAGAAAATAATAATAACCTTGTTTTATAGTAACGGGTTTTTTCCTGGAGAGCTGTGTATATTTAGATATATAATAACAGTTTTTAAAGGAAACCTGTGATTCATATATGTCTTTATATATGGAATAAACAGCCATTCCATCACATATTTATTTGGATTCTAATTTACAACATTATCTTAAAGCTAGACATACCTGCTAAGTTTGCAATGTGGCAAAGACAATATCCTGGAAATATCGCTGTTACTCATTTTTTAGAAGAATTTCTCATTCTTCTAAAAAGAATCTGAAAATTCATTGCATGAAAATGAGTGTGATGGTAAATTTAAGTGTTTCCCAAACAATTAACATTAGGATTAAATTAAGTGTATTTTTTAAAAAAATTAACCAGTTGGCTAAGCAACAACTCAGTTTACGTTGGCTGGTGGGAAATGAACTTGAAGACGTTTCTGCAGGTTTTTGTTTTGTTTTTTGTTTTGTTTTGTTTTATTTGCAAACTGTTCTTTGCATACTTATGTTTGTGGTCCTTGTAACTGACTTCTGCTTTTTGTTTGTTTCCTTTTCTTTCCTTTATCTGTTTTACTTCCCCCATACTTGTCGTTGCCGCCAGTATCTATTGCTCCACCCCCTCCCCCTATGCCTCAGTTGACTCCACAGATACCTCTCACAGGCTTCGTGGCCAGGGTGCAGGAAAACAGTAAGTTCGGGAAAACTGAGCTGTCAAAGAGTAGAGGCTGTCTCCTTATAGCATGCATGGCTGATGAGTCATCATTTCCTTACTTTTATTGAGAAGCTAATCTTGAAAACAGGTGCAGATATGTTTTAGAAACTGAAGAGCACGGTCTTCAGTTTTTTCTCTTGTGTGCATGATTACTGACCTATATAAATTTTAAAACTGCAACTTTCTTACATTATTTACATCATCTAAAATAAGAAATCTGATCTTTGCAGATCCTTAAGGAAAGCTAATGAAACATAAAAATTCAAATTGTATGGAAACTACCAGTTTCCAATAGCTATTAGGGGAATTAGAAAACATTTTGTATTCTGGTGCCAGCAAATCCATCGGCATATAGATAATTACAGTATGAATAAGATTAAATTTATTATGCATTGGGTGAAGGTTTTTTTTTCCCTCTTTAGTTACCTAAAATTTTTGGTGAAAGGTTTGTAAAAAGCCTCACATTTTTATACAGAAATAATTTTGAACCTATGTAAAGATTTGTTACCAGGATAAGAATGAATCTGCAAGAAAAAGTAATTTATATCCAGGTTATCCATTTGAGAGTGATACTGGCGAGCCCTCTCATGTTTTGGCTACATGCAGACCCATGAGGAATATTTCTAAATACGAACATCTTTCAGCTTTTAGGTCTTTTCTCAGGCATGTCATGTTAATGACTTTTGGAAATTTTTTTGAATACATGGATTTGATTAGGATAAAGTAATCTATATATTACTACCTGATTACGAGTTTCCAGAACTCAAGATCATCTGATCAGATGATCAGAGTCAATGTTACTTGACAAAATAAAAAATACCACCATTACTGAGTTATACTAGGACAAAATAGCTGTTGAGATTAAGATGGTAAGGTGGTCTAGTAGTGATTTACTTCATTTGGGATCATTGCCATGCAAATAAATTTTAGAGTGGTTTCAGCAAATGTATAACCCCCATGACTACCCCCCATCTCCGGGAGAATACAGTGTGACAAATTCCATTGTTCAACTTTTGCTGACCCTGTTGTGTAATTCTCCATATTTCTTCCCTTCTTCCACTTAAATAATTGTTTATTCAGTGTTTTGTGCTAGGCTCTGGGAAGAGTACAAATAGTCTCCAAGACAAAGTTTCTACCTTTAAGAACCATGTATGATTGAAAGGGCTTTTTATAAAACAAAATGTTGAAATTTCTGAGTGTAGACTGTCCTTATTGTTACCATTTGTTTGAAAACTCCAGTATGTTTAAACTTATATAAAAAAAAGTGAATCTTATTTTTTGAAAAGAACTGAAGAAGGGTAAATTGCTGGTTCTTAATACTATAAGAGGTTAAAAACTTGAGCAGCCTTACAGTCAAAAAGTGGGAGGAAATATTTTAAGATAGCCATAATAAACATCCATTTACTGGCGCCAAGGCATATTGACTAGCATTTTGATAACTTTTTTTCTTTAAAGATTTTAATTATTTATTGGAGAGAGGTTGAGTGAGCATGAGAGAAAGAGCAAACTTGCAAGCACACCAGGAGGAGGAGAAACAGACCCCTCCCAACCCCCAGCTCTGCGGGAAGCCTGGATCCCAGGACTCTGGGATCATGACCTGAGCTGAAGGCAGATGCTTTACTGACCAAGCCACTCAGGCACCTCAACTTGCTTTCTCTCTCTCTCTCTTTTTTTTTTTAATAGAAATTCAGTATTAATGTATGTAATTCTGGGCATGCATGGTTTTTGCTAAGGAGGACCGTGGTACTTACTGTTTTATTTTAGTTCTTTTCCCCAGACTTTAGGAACTGGAATCAGTTACTCTCCTTATACGGCAGAATACGCAGCTTGATTTAGGATCTGTTTTCTTTGAAAGCATGTTAAGAAGTTCATTATAAACTATGTATCAGTCAGTATCTTACGTGTTTTATGGAATGTAAATTTTCTGTGTTCTCTTAAATATGCAGTTTCCTGTGGCACTCAGAATCGGTGTTAATAAATGCCTGTGGCAGTTAGCCTACTAAATGTAATTCAGTTTAAGATACAAGCCCCTAAAAAAGTCTATGTGTTTACATCTGTGTATGATTAACAGGAAGCATTTTTGAACTGATTATGTGTGGTGCTAGACAAAGGATTATGCCAAGAGAATTAGATTGACCAGATTTCTGCTCTTGTGTATATATATAATTTGGAGATAAGCCAGTGTAGATTCATGGCTTTGGACATGAAGACAGTTGAGTGAGAATATGAAACTGGTAAATTATGTATAAGAGTGAATGCAGTTTAGGGATTCAGGCAAACATGTAATTTATTCTTTAAGCTAAGTTAAGGATAGGAGCTATGGCTGTTTGATTTTAGGATGGATTCATACCCATTTTCTTCTCCTCTCAATAATATTAGAATGCATTACAGAGAAGGTAAGAGCAAAAACAAAATGGATCCACGCATTTGATGGAAAAGTAAATTGTAGACCTGCTTCATAGCTATCAGAATGAGCATCACTACACAGGATTTGTTTTCTCATAGCCTTTCTTGTCAAATAAAAATCACAGAATTGAAGTGGTTATGGAAGTAGGGCTATTATCCACAGATTTTTTTTTTTTTTTTTAAGATTTTATTTATTTGACAGAGAGAAACACAGAGAGAGAGGGAACACAAGCAGGGGGAGTGAGAGAGGGAGAAGCAGGCTTCCTGCCGAGCAAGGAGCCCGATGTGGGACTCGATCCCGGGTCTCCAGGATCATGACCTGAGCCGAAGGCAGTCGCTTAACCAACTGAGCCACCCAGGCGCCCCTATCCACAGATGTTCTAAATCTGGATCCCTTGGTTATGTTCTCAGCATGTTATTCCAAATAGGGTGGAGTAAGCTTTAATACCCACATTAGAGATAGATTATGAAACTGCATGCTTTGATCACATAAATAGCCCCAGAAATTGGCATTTGAGTTAGTATGTTGGTATTCTGAATTTCTCCCCTGCAGATGTTATAGACTTCTTGTATCACTTTGTGTCAAACATTTTCATGTCTTTTACTTTCAAACAAATTTATGGATTAGAAATTTGAATTAAGAATTAGTTGTGTGTTCTACCTTTGAATTCCTTAATACCGGGAGCATTTGTTACCTGCTATCATAATAGTTGAGTGAGCATAGTTCTAGCCTGACATTTTCTCATTTCACTGTTCAATTATTTAAATCACACACATACATGTACCACACCCATCTAAAACTTGAGGTATGAATCGTTATTATTGGTTTGCATGATATAAGTTCCATTTTCTTTGTTTTTAATTATATCTTCCTGCAACACTTTATTTTAAAAATCTTTATTGTGGATGTATTCTTAGAAAATTGGATCTTTAGGATCGAGTCTTTCCCCCATCCCATGCTTAAGTTTTACTAACAATAATGCAAAAATTCTTAGCTTGCTTTCTGCATTTAAAAAGTTGTTTATGTATTATAAATACTTTTGAAAATATTTGAAAAAATAGAGATTTTGTATTACCTTGGAATTATTTACTTTCTAATTTAATTTCTCCTGTTAAAATTTACATAATAGAAAACCTACACATAGAAGCAGACCTGATATTGCCAACTTTTTTCTTGATTAAAACAGACAAAAATAAATACCCACCCACTGGAGGCTTGTTTCTGGGGGACTAAAAGATAACTAAAAGCTATAATCAGGGACCTGAATGTGCATAGTGAATGGTTATCAAACCCTAAATGTAATGGTATAAATAATATTTACAGTAGTCCAAATGAGAAATGTGACATAAGGCTTTTTTAAGGAGGTAGGCTAATTTACAGACAACATTTGTTCTGACCCGAGCCTTGGAGTAAGGAAACTTTTTTACTCTTGTAATCCTTATAAAAAGAGACATTGTCTCCTAACCTCCTGCTTTCATTAATTTGTAGCACTTCCTAATACTCTCATTTTTAGCTCATTGTAGTATTGCACAATTATTCTTAAGAGTAATAGAAGCTCTAACACACCAAGCTTTTATTTCTAATCATTGCATGTTTTATTATAGTGCATGCTATATACAAATTAGAGCTTTATTAAATTCTTTTAACTTATGAATTTTCATTTACTCTGATTTAAATCAATTATCTGAATTCTTTTAGTTGCTGATAGTCCAACTCCACCGCCACCGCCTCCCCCAGATGACATTCCCATGTTTGATGACTCTCCACCTCCGCCACCACCACCTCCAGTGGATTATGAAGATGAAGAGGCTGCAGTAGTTCAGTATAATGATCCATATGCAGATGGGGATCCTGCTTGGGCCCCCAAGAATTATATTGAGAAAGGTAAGGTGCAGTCACCATTGAGTTGAGGTAAAGGAAACCTAATTATAGAAATTTAGAGCTGTAAAGAATATCTAGTCCATGTTTCTCCACACTTTGAATAGCTTTACCAGCCAACATAATTTAATTAAGCCTTATTTCCTATACATTTCCAATATAAAGGGATGATCTTAATTTTTTAAGTTAAAGGTATGTTATAATGTTAGATGTGGTTTTCAAAAGACATAGGCTTCCAGCTGAAGATGAACTTGCCTGTTTACATTTTATAAATGAAACAAGGCACAGAAAAGGAGTTAAATAACTCTTAAAGTTATGTAATAAAGATTTAAAATAAAATTTCTAAGTTCTTAAAAAGAGAAACCTTTCATATCTAAATATTTCAAAATATATTGAGACCATCATGAGAAAGAGCCTCAGTTAAGGTTTTCAGTTGATCTTGTAAAAGAGAAGATAATCACTAGAATTTCATTTCATGAAATTATGTATAACTCTAACATCCATACCTGGCATTCACTATAATTATGTGTTAATAGTGGTAGGAAAGAAAGAAATCCTGTTTTTAGTGTAACTTGCTTTTCTTCATCCAGCTCTGTGTTGTTTTAAAATCTGTATTTTTCGAGTTTTGAAAAATGCTTGTAAGTAGTTAAGCACATCTGATTGTCTTTGAGATACATTCCTTTCTACTGGCCTTTACTTGATTAACTGACGCTCAGCAGGTAGCTGTAGCTCCTGATACTGCAGCATTCTCTTGTGCCAAAGTTCTGAATACATGGCTGAAAGGGAATTTGTGTGTGTGTGTGTGTGTGTGTGTGTGTGTGTGTGTGTGTTTGTGTGTGTGTTTGTGTGTGTGTTTGTGTGTGTGTGTATATTTTTTGAGTATAGCTGACATACAATGTTACTTTAATATGTTTCAGGTTTACAACATATGATTCAGCATCTCTGGAGGTTATGCTGTGCTCCCCATAAGTGTAGCTGCCATCTTATCACTATATAAGCTACTAAAACACCATTGACTACATTCTCTATGCTCTACCTTTTTAGATATTTTTAAACAATGAATAGTCTACATTAGAATCTTGAATATTCTACTTTATGTTTAGATTTTTCTCTACCTTTAAATAGAGATATGTTGTGGTTATATTGAGATTGATAAACTTAAGTAGTCTTGAGTTGTGTACCTATATTTCCTAGTTTGGAAAAGCGAATTTAACTTTAAATAGGACTAATATGGAACTAATAAAAATTGATAAATTTAAACTGGTAAGAAGTCTTTAGTGGTCATCACATGTTTTGTAAAAGACCAGATAATTAAGTATTTTTAACTTTTTAAACATTAACACAGCAGCATTCTGTTAGTTTCAGGTGTACAACATAATTTCATCCGTTTTGTATTGCAAAAATGAAATATTTTTGACTTTGCCAACTATAGTCTCTTCTGTCACAGCTACTTAGCCCTACTGTTGCAGCACAAAAGCAGCCGTAGACAGTATGTAAGTGGGTGGTTGTGTTCATAGTCCGATAAAACGAAGTTTTAATAAATTAGAAAAAAGGCAGTGGTTTGGATTTGGCCATCTGCCGTGGTTTGCTGATCAGAGTTGAGGTTTAGTAGGGTTATATTTAAAGTCTTTTTAAATAGTCACCTTTATAAACACAAGATGAATTAAGACCTGGTTTAATAAAAATTCCATTGGATATAGTAATCAACGGTATGATATGAATGTTTCAAAAGCCAAATTCTTAGAGTACATTAGCTGAACTGTGAGCTGTGTATATACCAATATATACCTAAATATACAGATTTATAAACCAATATTATATATATATCAATCTGATGACACATACCAATTTGATCATATCCATTTATATTATACTAGTATTATGTATAGTTTTGAGTACCGCATTTTAACATCCTGCAAATAGGAATGTCTTCCAGAGGGGAATATCAGGACACAAAATATCTAGGAGGTGTACCTATAATGTGAAACAGTTGAAAGCATTGTTTTTAAGTTCAGGAGAAGATTGTAGGGGAATTAGGTAGCTGTCTTCAAATTTTTATAATGTAGGAGTAGGGTTAAAGTATGAGACTATGAGTTCTAAAAGATCCTACAGTACATATGGAAGGGGGAGTTTAATGCTTTGTATGAATTAGGATGCTGGAGAGTGGAATGGACATTGAATTGTTAGTGATTAAGTACTTAGCAGTAAACATTATTGTATGAGAGAATATATACAGTAGGGAGGGGAAGTTGGGTATGACTAGGATTCATTTATAGAAGGACTTGGAAAACAGAAACAGTTTGGTTCCTTACTCTTACTAGCTCTTTGTCTAAGTGGAACTAAAAGCATGAGGAAAAGAAAGCTTTCATTCTGCTGACTAACTTTAGGGTGTCAGGCTTTTGTCATGATCATTCTAAAAGTTCTCTACACCACCCAAACTCTAACCTATTGTGACTCTGAATAACAAAGAAATCAATGTTAACAAGGCTAATAAAATAAATAATTGACAGAATAAGTAGTATGTTAATTGACTAAGTTATTACAGTATTTTCCTTACTAATGATTTTCTAGTAATCACTCAGGTTTCTTGAATAGTTATGTAGCCAAAAGTAATACCAGGATAATAATTTAGTACTATTTATGCTGTATGGTTTTGGGTTTTTTGGAAACTGGATAGGTCAATGAGCTTATGATTTTGCTGCAGGATTAAAATGGAGGAGAATGGACTTGAGTTTACTTAATATGGTTTAATATGGTTTTTATATTACTTAATACGGTTTTGTGAAGGGAAAAAAGTTTGCCTATTTTAATTTTCTGAATAGTGCTGTGGATCAGTACTTCAGGTCTCTTCCTTATTTATAATTCACTAATTCAGAATACTTAGGAGAAGTTATCTTTCCCAGGGGAAAAGCAAGTTCTAAAATGCCCTAAGAAATGTTGTAAGAAAAAAAGATAACACAAAGTAAAGAACATCTTTCACATAAACTGGAAAATTACATATAATGTCAGAACTATCAGGCTATGAAGGCAGAATGAAAGAACAGTTAAATTCATAAACCTGTTTGGAAAACTAGTAATGTTTTGATGACTGTCTTTTCCATAGCACTGTTTACAGAGGAACTGAATATTTCGAACTTAAAATAATCAAATACCACAGAATTGGGAATAGTTCTCTAAGTCTTTTTTTTTTTTAAGGTTTTATTTATTTGACAGAGAGAAACACAGCCAGAGAGGGAACACAAGCAGGGGGAATGAGAGGGAGAAGCAGGCTTCCCACCGAGCAGGGAGCCCAATGTGGGACTTGATCCCCGGTCTCAGGGATCATGACCTGAGCCGAAGGCGCAGTCGCTTAACCAACTGAGCCACCCAGGCGCCCCTAGTTCTCTAAGTCTTAATTAATGGGTCTTTGCTCACCTATTTCCCCCTTAAAAAAAAATATCCAGGGCACCTGGGTGGCTCAGTGGGTTAAAGCCTCTGCCTTCAGCCCAGGTCATGATCTCAGGGTCTGGGATCAAGGCCTGCATCCGCCTCTCTGCTTGGCAGGGGAGCCTGCTTCCTCCTCTCTCTCTCTGCCTGCCTCTCTGCCTACTTATGATCTCTCTGTGTCAAATAAATAAATAAAATCTTTAAAAAAAAATATCCAGTTGACCTTAAAGTATGTAAATACTCCTTTAAAAACAATCTAGGTAGGGCCCCATAAATTATGTGCATATTTTCTGTGAATGAAGGATGAGATTGACCGCCCAGGATATGTGTAATTTCCAAATTAGATAGGTTGGGTTATTACTTGATTTATCCATTGGTTCAGAGTAGCTTTCCCCACTACATCTTTTGGAAAATGATGTTTTGCAGTGGTTGGCACTTGGTCGGTATTTGAACAAATGAAACATCTAATAAATTCGAAAATTCAGGGATCTTTCCTGGAAAGATTGGTTGAATCTGTGGACTTCTCCCTAGTCAGGTTGTCAAGCCAGTGATTTAGGCACATGGTTGGCCACTGACTCACCTGTTTTTACCAATGTAAGAATTAACAGTATGTGTACAAATAGTTGGCTTTTGCTATACTATAGATTTAACTGGCATTGCATTTTAAAGTACAGTTAAATGTTGGAAATAGAGCACTTACCATGGTATTCCAACTGTTCTTTCCATAGTTGTGGCAATATATGATTATACAAAAGACAAGGATGATGAGCTGTCGTTTATGGAGGGTGCAATCATTTACGTAATAAAGAAGAATGACGATGGCTGGTATGAAGGAGTCTGCAATCGAGTGACTGGTCTGTTTCCTGGGAACTATGTTGAATCAATCATGCACTATACTGATTAAATTTTTTTGCTTTTAAAATAGGTGGTTCTTATACTCAGTCATACTGTGGGACTTTATGGTTAACAGAACTGTCTTAAAATGTTTTAAAATGTGCCCATACTTTCAGGACATGCTGTTTTATTGATATAATTGAATGTCTACCTGTAAGCATACATCTTTGAGGCAGTTTGTGTATTGCTAAATGGCAATTTATACAAGAGGCTGTCCGTAACTGATTATGCTTATGTACTTACTTACAAAGTTAACTTTATGACCAGCCTAAGTATTCTGGGGTGTGGGGTATAATATTTAACAAATCATGATTCAGATTGTACCATTACATGTTTCAGTGCAGCATGGTTACTAACGCTCTGTCAGACTAATACTAAAATCAGAAAATCTCAATCCTGGTGCTGGTCATACTTTTTGTTTAGACTTTCTCATTCTTGAAATATACTATTTGTTTAAAGCATGCATACAAATTTATGTATTGAAATATACTTAAAAAATCCAAGATGCTTCCAATTTGTGTAATATTTACTTGGAGTACTCGTACTTCGGTCTCTTGAAATGAATTGAGTCTCTAAGGTCTCCATGTGAAACAAAACTAAGGGTTATCTGTAATGTTGTAATTTGTACCTAAGTTTTTTAATGAGTGAATTTGCATTATAAATTTTTTCCATTCATAAATTCGTAAGTGAACCAAAGGTTTTTGTCCTTTCCTTCACTGGTTTGCTTTTAAAATAAATGAATGAATGAATAAATAAATAAATAAATAAAGATACTGATTTATTGCAGAATTATGGTTCTATTTTCTCACTGTATTAACTTGGAAAAAAAATACTAGCCTTATCTCAAACTGTCCCAATGGCAGTGACTGATTTTTGCAGATTTAAAATCTGAGATGGGTATTTACAAGTCAATCTACTGAATTCCTTTTCTAAAGTAACTTTTTCAAAGCTAAGAAAATGTGTTAAAGTATGCACATTCTTAAGTAAAATTCTTAAGGACTGCTCTATCTGTCCTTTGGTTTTCCAGTGGATTGTTGTATACTGGTTCAATGAAAGGAAATTGTAAGTACCTTTTACATGTTGTCTTTGTAGAAGTGGGTGCAACTGACTTTTGAATAGGCGCTGTTTAATTCATTACCTGGCACTAGCAACATAGAAAGGTTTTAAGAAGAAAATAATTCGAAAAAAGGTAGATTATGTATCATCAGTGAACTGGAATCTACCTGACCAACAGATTTATATTGTCTTTTGAAATAACTGAAATGTAACACATGCACTTTGTATGTCTCCTCTTAATTTAAGGGAAGGTTGGAGGGATTTTTTTTCTTGCGTGTACTTCTACATTGCCTAGGATATTAAAGTAGAGCACTCGAGTGTGGGTTTCGCTGTACCAAGGATTTGTTTGGATTTCACAGTTATGTATGGGCGTTGCAGACTTCTCTAACAGCACAGTAAGCGGTAAGACCTAGTGCAAAGCATTTCTTTCTGAAAATTAAAGGCCGTTATAGCTATCAAATCAATGTGACTGTTGTATATGCATTTTGCCTTTGTTAATTTTAAACACGATTTTAGTATCACTAGTGATCAGCTAGCTACATTTTTCATTTTTTCAAGTGGAATATTTCTTCATTTTGTATATAACCTGGTGTCTAAATTTTATGTACAGTCTTTTATAATAAATCATTTTCCTGTATGAAATTTTGGATACTGTTAAAATCTAATGTGGACTGAAATGTACACTTCACAGTTTTTGTGACCTTTACTCCTATGGTGAAACTCGATAAACCATTTTAATTTTAACATTGATTATTTATTTGTGTAATGGCTTTACATGTGGATCTTAACAGTGTAAACAATACCACATATAACCATCAAGATACCTCAATTAGAATTTACAGGACTAGAGTGACAGATTCGGATGATTTAATTACATTTAAAAAGTTTTCTGAAAAACTTTGCCAATAAAAAAAAATTGCCCATCAATAAGGTTGAAATGATTTTTTGAAATGATTTTTGGTTATCTGCACATGAAGCAAAGTATATTTCACAAAGTTATTTAGGCACAGTCTGGTAAAATAGCTGCCAGAAATAATAGAAAGAGTTGTCATTTATCTCTTGTGAGTACAATTTCTGAAAGCTGTATGAGGGCATCTCTTTCCAGGGACGGTCGGAGTTTCCTGATCTCTCTCACGGCTTCCTGGCAGTACCGCTGCGCGAGGTAGGTGGTTTGCTGCACACCGTCACTCTGGGGGCACAGAACAGAGAGGACAGACAAAGCAGTCACTGCTAGGCTCTTAAACTGTTGTGCTCCTAGTGGTCCTAGTGGTCTCTCCCAACTCATCATTCCAGCTCTCAGCCTACTGCCTTGAGGCAGTTTTCTCTGATTGAAGCACATTTTTATTCTATCCGCATGCAAAGCAACTAACTCATTAATATCAAATAGCCACCGACTTTCCCTTATTTTTAAGTATTAAATTTTTAAGTGAAAAAAATCTAAAGTTAAAAAATGAGCATATACATAATAAAGCACATATGATGGAGATCAACAGTTCCCTTCCTCCAAAGACACTAGGTTTATCTGCTGGTGTTAATGTCTTCATTAGCAACTTTAGCTATTATCTATTGCCTTTCTGCTGAGAAAGGTGAGGATTTAGCCCATCCACCCTGTGCCTCCTGATTTGGTAATTGCCATCCTTAGTTCTTCTGTCATCTTGTAGCACCAGCTACTTACTTTACCTCAAGGATACCAGTGTTCCTGTTCTTTAACACTACAGAGATTTGCATTCTCTTCTGGGCCCATGTTTTTGTGTTGGTTCCTAAAGCTGAACATTAATAAAAACACTGTTTCCATGATGTAGACATGTTTATTTACTACAGAATCAAGTCATATACTTTCATTTCTTTCCTTATCATTCTAAGCTCAGAAGCCTGCTGTCATTCGGCATAGAATATTCCTGACGTCACTCTGAAAGGCCTCTGATTTTCTGTGCTTCACTGACTGATACAAACTAGGATCCATTTTATTTTGTTCTGCCTTAGTGTACAGAAGCCGACTTTTGAATGTAACTGCCTGGTCCATCATCTTTCTACTGCCTTCATCTTTCTGTTTGATGCTTAGACTGACTGCCTTCCAGTTCTAACAGACAGCTGCCATCCCTGGCAGGTTTCTATTTAACTCTAGTCCGTTTCACGGGGTTGAGTGCTCACAGCTTTTTCGTGGTGTTTCCATGTTGTTACTGAAATACATCCACAGATAACTCAGAGAATGACTGGAACTCAACTTTAGACTGTAAGTAGGATGATGACTTCTGCCTTCATAGTTAATAAATGGTTTGAATGAATATTGAATTCTAGGTTTACAATGTTTCCTCATCCTGTGGAAGGCCTTGCCTCCTGTCTTCTAGCGTCCAGGGTTCTGGGATATGTTCTTGATATACACCGAGCCAGTTTGGACTCTTCCTGATCGCTCTTTTATTCTTTTTGGATTTCCTTGTACTGATCTCTCAAAGCTTTTCAAATTTTCTTCTCTTGCTGTTTGTTTTTGAAGATTTGCTCATTTCATGTTATAACCCTCCTCTGGACCTAGTTTTTCACAAACATTTAGACTTTCTTAGAGCTTGTACTTTTTTTTTTTTAATATACCGTTCTTGTAAAAAAATACCTCCCATTTATATTTTTTTCCTGAGTATTTGTTTATCTTGCTCTCACTTAGCAAGCTTTTAATCAACGGTTTAGTAATTCTACTACAAATCCACATTGTCTACTCACATTTAATGAAGGAATAGGGACTGAGAAGGAGCTCTGGGTGAAGGGAGCTAGGATTTAGAGGTCTTTGGAGAATTTAAGAGAACATTCTTACACCTTTCTGAATGCATTTCTGTCTAGGCTTGCTGGATCATCTTCACTGTTGTGCTAAGAGCGGCAGTTAATTTTCCCTCTTTTCGGTCTCACTTCTTACTTCAGCTTTCAGTAACACTATTTCAATGCCAGAACCTCTCCCAGGTACATCACCTCTTCACCAGCTACAGTCCCCTTCTCCTACTGAGTTTTTAACAGTATTTTCCAAACTACCCTCCAAAGAGGTGGTGGAAAATTACGATGCTTAACAGTATAGACTTAAGAGAAATATATCCTTGGGGGGGGGGTCCTTGGTTTTTGGAAATCTGAAAGGCAATTTGAAGTACTGCACTAACCATAGATCACACCACACATTAGCTTACGAAGAACTGCTCACCCCATCTCATTCATTAGATCTACTGGCTCCAAATGACTTTGGTTTTGGATTTTGGAAACAGCTTATTCTCAAAAGATAGTTATCAGAAGTGAAAATATGTAAAAAGATCTGGTTTCTACAGAAGAGTTCTGAGGATATGTGGCAGGGTATCTGAAATAAGCTCACAGCCCCTGGAGGTGAAGCGGTCTGCCTCTGTGGGTTCTGTTCTTCAGTGACCACTGATGGTAGTTCTAGGGGGGACTAGGGACGGCCGATACTGAGGTGTCAGCCGTGAGCGCCCGGCAACCTGGTGGTGGCAAAGGGAAAAGCTTATACCAGGAGGCCTGTCTGGGTGATTGGAGGACAGCAGTGCTGCCACGGGATTTGGGGAAGTCTGGTTTCAAACCAGTGGGACTCACCCCATACTACACATTAGAATCACTTGGGTAACTTTAAAAAAGTCCTAATGTCCAAACCTTACCCAAGGCCAGTTAAATTAGTCTTTAGAAAGAGTTCTGGAAGATAAAAGAATTCTACAGGTTCTCTCAGTTTTGTCAAGTTAATAATTGACCACGCTTGGTCTTGCATCTAAAATTTGTGCTGGTACTTGGTTAAAGAACTCTGCCGCACTGTACCTGCTCCTGCCTTATTTCTTTGTAGAACAGTCTTACCTGTAATACATATTGTCGAGCTCTGTCCACATCTCCCGGCAAACTGAACCGTCTCATTATCATAGCGTTCATTTCTGGGAACTAGTCATAAAGAAAGAAAATATTTATTTATTGCTCTTGGGAGAATCAAATGCTCTAACACTAAGTTTGTAACAACAGGAAAAAACAAAGGTGATTAAATGTTTAGATGGTTGGGGCCGTGGGGAGGGGGCAAATGTAGCAATTAAAGAAGCAGAGCTGAGAGAGACATCTGTTTTCCATGCCCAGGGGCTGCACTAGTGCTTCGTGCTCCGGAGAGGCAACTGCTGCATATGCTTGTTCATTCTAGTCTTCTTTCTATTCTATTCTTAGGTCCAACACTGAGTAAGAAAGAATGAAAGAACAAACTACATCCCCTAAAATCTCACTGGCTTCTCCTACAGTTTTCAAACTTTAGGTTGCACCAGAATCCCCAGAGGCCTATTGGGCCATTCCTTGAAAGTTTCTTATCAGTAGGCTTGGGACCTGAGCATGCATTTCTAACAGATTCCCAGATGATACAGATCCTGCCAGTCTCTGCTGACATTTTGAGAAGCAGTGGCATAGGATGAGGGTGGGAATTAGGCATTCTACTTTTAGTGCTAAACTGAGTCACACTTGAAAGCCACTGAGGTACCTGAGCAGAGGGTGTTATGAGCAGAGCTCTACCTTAGCAGCTCGTCAAGTGGATCAGAGCAGGGGGCGCTCAATGTTGACTGCACACTAGAATCAGTGGGCAAGTTTATGGTAGCTTGGGCCTGCTCCCTAAGATTCTGATTATATTGGCTGGGATGGGGGCAGGGTCTGGCCTGGGCATCAAGATTTTAAAAGCACTCCAGGTGTTCTTCATGTGCAGCCAAGTTTGAGAACCACTGAATTAGAGGCAGTGGAGGTAGAGAGGCCAGTCACGTTACTGTAGTTAATTATAAAGAAGACCAAAATTAAGCTGTGGCACTAAGAGAAAAAAAGAAAATAGGTACATTGAAGATTTAAAATCTACACTCCGCCGTACATAGGAACAATTCAGGAGAATTGTCACCATTAACACAATCAGGAAGTCAGGACACCAGATGACTTCCTTTTCTAGGCTAGGTAGAGCTCTAGTCTGGGTGCCTGTGCTGTCACGTGAGCTCTGTGATCCGAGGGTCCTAGAGGGTCCTAGCTGCAGCCTCGGTGTCCTGAGGGCACTTAGCCAAATGAGCTGAAACCCGTTAGCTCTAACAGCTCCCGGTTTCGTGACAGAAGCGGTAAGATATGTTTGGTTCTGGACACATCAGTGCTTACAGCAGTTGCCAGTTTTTCCCTGGCAGGGAGCCTGAAGTTGCTGTCCTGTAACCACCACCACGGTATTAGTAATCCTAGAAGAAAAAATAGGGCACACATAGAAAAACCTCAAGCGGATGATGACAGATGAAGAATTAAGAATGTTCCTTTCAGAGCAAAGTATGTGTCTGAACAAAGCTCTTAACATGCTTATAAAAGCTCACGTGCTTATAAAATGTAAAGGCCAGCAAATGGCTAGTTCTTAAATGAAAACTAGTAATTTGTTTTAGTTACTGGCCTTTTAAGAACAGAATAAGTTTTACAAGAAACACATCAGGAAGCTCAGATCAATCAACTTTGGTGGTAAAAAGCCAAATCAAGTAAGCATGTGTCTTAATAGTGCATTCCAAAACTGGACTTCTGGAAGGCCGTACCCTCAGAGCGCACAGGATACTGTCCTGGGCATCTAGTAGAATTACTTAGTTTATGGTACATCAGATTTTCTGCTGTACCAACAAGGTGGCAAAATGTGCTGATTGTGTGGCTGTTCTGACTCCTTTTATTATAAAAAGCATCAAGAAAGCAGTCTGAAGAAAATATTTGCAGTAAGTATGACTACGTCCTTCCTTTAAACACGTAGTGTGTGCAATTTTAATATGCAAATACTAGACTCTTCCCGTAGGCATTCCTCTGTCCCCTTACAGTGATGTGGAGAAGAAATGAGAAGCGCAACAGGAACAACAGTTGCCTACTTGCAAATTTTGTGAGAAATAAGAAAATTTTTGCCCAGGCTGTTTTGAGGTTCAGGAGACCTTTTAAGAGTAGGACGAATCGGGCAACCTGGGTGGCTCAGTTGGTTGAATGTCTGACTCTTGGTTTCACCTCAGGTCGTGCACTTGGGGTGGTGGGATGCAGCCCCGCATCAGGCTCCACACTTATTAGCAGGGAGTCTGTTTGAGGGTTCTCTCTCTGCCTCTCCCCGCTGCTTTCTCTCTTTTTCTAGAATAAATAAATCGTTAGGGGAAAAAAGAGTAGGACAAATCATATTCTAACTGAAATGTATCCATAAACTAAACTACAAAGGTGATGAATAAACATAGTGAACTTACTCACACAAAACCTGGGTAACTAAGGGACCAGCCAGTCAACAGTAACAGAAGCCAGGACAGCTGGTGCAGGGGCTGCTCATGGCTGCTGCAAGTGCAACTACGGCCTGGCATTAGGGTCTGGTGACTTTATCAAATAAGAGAAGCAGAAGAAAGAAAAAGATCTTATAAAGGGTATTTGAGAACTTAATGTAATCTCACCAAAAAAAAAAAAAAAAAAAGAACAAACCCAAAAAAACACTTCTATTTTGTTTCTGAAGAGCTCAAGATCCAACTTACATAGTCTTTTTAAAGATCTAACTTGTTTTTGTTCTTACAGAAAATACATATATACATACAGAGGGAAGGACCCTGTCATCACTGGGACCCCTCTAGAAATCCCAAAATTTTTCTTAAATCCCCTATACTAATTGTTATCCAGAAAGCTCTTTACAGAGATGTCAGAAATAGTAAATTCCTAGGAGAGGGAGTTTCTGTTAAGTTGCAGCATCCAACAAATTCCTATTTTAAGACAACAACTGTGTTAAAAAGGATAGATGGTTTCCCAAAGTTGCTTGTGGTCGAGACTGTGTTCACAGATGGAGAAATTCAAAGACTAATATAAGTAATTGGCAAACAAAACTCACCCACCTATGGGAAAAGATTACAGACATCTTACAAGGACTCCACTAAACGGGCAGGTTAACGACAGATTCTGAGCCGACAAAGAGGCTCTTCTGGAGAATCCCAGGCCCAGAGCACACGAGGTACCTGCTCTGTGGGAAGCCCCACTGGGGATCAGACAAGCCCCAGGCTCTCATCAGCCTCTGTGCTGGCCAGAATAGGACATTGTGGACTGAAAGGAAGATTGGTCTTAGAGAAGTTGGTGTTCAACTGTCTGCCATTTACCAGATGTTTAATTTTGGCCACGTTTGTGCATCACTTTATTTGTAGAGTGGGTGTAAGACCTACCACAAAGAGGATTTGTGAGATTAGAGAGAATGTATGAAAGAATACTTTGCAAACCAGGAAAACAATGCACTTTCATTAAATGGAGATACTGTACGGTCTCATGATATTTTAGAATTTGTTTTCCTCGAACCCACTTTTGGCTCTGTAAATCTTTTCACACATTTCTGGCCAAGAATCCCTTTTTTTGACAGTGTCACCCACAACAGAGCCTAAACTTGATATTTTCTTGGAAAACAACTTAAACTTTTTTGAGTAGCTTTTGCCTCTGCACCACAGGACAGAAGAGCAAGTCTGCTTAGGAAACAGTTCTGCCCAGAGTCACTTCCTGCCCGGCCTCACTGTGTGTTCCCCTTTCGAAGGCTGCCGTGCGCAATTTTTTTCACTCCTTTTCCTACTGCCTTATGGGAGATGGGAACAGTGCTGTCTGGTGAGGGTGAGTGGGTGCCTCGTGACGCCGCATTTCCCAGTGAGACACCCATAGCATGGTGGTTTGAGACGCTGGAAGCTTCTGTATGTTCCTTTTCCTTGCCTTTTTTTTTTTTTTTTTAAACCACCATTTTTAATCTCTTATGGGTTATTATTCACTAATTAAGACGTAGGAGTGATCCATTTTTTCCCGCTGACTTTGACCCACTGTATCTTAAGGGAGAATTATTCATTACTGCTTTGTGTAGAGGAAAGCAAATTAGTTTCTTCTGAAATATGTTCATAGTGAAACAATCAGAAGAGGCATCCATTCTCAGTCATCTTCCAGACACAGACTCGGCTGTCAGTGTCACGGGGGCTCACGATGATTATTTGCAACTGTTAGGGTTTCTAAAGGTATGACACCCAAAGCTTTATAGTAGACTGCCAGCTTCTTTCAGAAAAGACCTGTTCCTTAGTCCTCTTGATAAGCTCAGGGCTTCACTCACATTTGCTAACCAGAGTGTCGGGGCAGACGGACCAGTGCTCGTCGTTGTCTAGATGGCAAGCAGGGACTACTCTATTTCTAGCCTCGGGCATGCCTTCCCATTTACAAGGCTCATGAATCCTCTGCTTTTATGTGGGCTAATGGTAAAAAATAAAATGTTCCTTGCTCGTGCTTTAATGTATACAAGGGGATTTTATAAATTTTTGTGAGAGCTTAGTACGCGTTCTAATATTCTCCTTGAGTTTTGGGCTAGCAAGTTAGTCTCCTGAACCCATTTATAGCATGCCATTTACTTCTCATCTCTGCCTCAAAATTCTGTGAGGACAGAATTGGTAGTGAGGACAGAGATTTCCACAGCCCAACATTTCTGTTAGGAGCCCTCATTTCTCAGCTGATGTTGTCCGCTAGGATGCTGTCCTGGCCCAGTGTCCCCGAGCCATCCGCCGCCTCCGAGGAGAGTTAGCCTATGGCGGCTCTGCTAGACAGGGATAAAAGGTGATCTCTCCTTTCTTGTATCAGAAATTGATCAAAAGCAAGGCCACTGGTTTCAATAATGGAATCACTGAGTTCTATGGAAAACACAGTTTATCTTTGTAAATTCTGAGAAAGAATAGAGGCAAAAATCTCAGACTAAAAGTTACTAAAATTTTAGACTGAAGAACTAATTTTTAATTTCATGGCATGGTGATGCACATTTTATTTCTTTGCTAAGTTTTAACTGGATTAAATATACTACAAAGATGAAAATCTGAAAATCTATTAAGATGTCCAAATGCCAGCCAACGTCCCACTTACTTCAAACCACATTTGGCCCAGCCTCAAGTGATGTGGCCGGACTCCAGAGCAGGCTCTGGAAACAGCTGCCTGCCTCCCAGCCCCTGCCGCCTCTGCAGTTCCTGAGCTCTAATCCACATGAAGGAGAATATGAAGGCAGCTCTGTTTACTTCCTTACGGACAGTCCCTCGGTCTGAAGAAGGAACTGTGTGGTTCTACCAGTGCATCCCACTGACTTCTTGACATTTTGAGGCCATGGCCGAGGCTCTCAGAGAGCAGCCAACAGTCTCATTAAACTTCTAGAACCACAGAATTTCTCAGAATATCTTATGCTCTGTTCAGAGGCCCTTCCTGTGCCTTTTTAAGGGGTTCTGAGGCACACCCCAAGTCCAGTCCTATAATCAAGATGTGGAAACCATTCACCTTGTCAGTATCTAAAATAAATGGAAATCCTCATAATGCTACCTTAAGCGCACACAGCACCTAATCTGTAAAGTATGTCTGTGAACATCATCTCAGTTCATCCTCCGTGTCACAGATAAGAACACAGGTAAATCTTAGAAGTAAAATCACTGGGCGCCTGGCCTAGTGGGTTAAAGCCTCTGCCTTCGGCTCAGATCATGATCTCAGGGTCCTGGGATCAAGGCCCGCATTGGGCTCTCTGCTCAGCGGAAAGCCTGCTTCCTCCTCTCTCTGCCTGCCTCTCTGCCTGCTTGTGCTCTCTCTCTCTGTGTCAAAGAAATAAATAAAACCTTAAAAAAAAAATAAGTAAAATCACTGGTCCCAACATCTCAGTCACAGAGGTGGGGGTCAACTCTAGATCTGAGATCTCTTATGTAAATGCCTTCCCACCTCTTCCTTATCTGAACCTTCCCATCAGCTACCCCTGGAAGATATAAAACATTGTCAGAGGGAGGCTGGAAAACATACCTGTTGGCAAGCAAATAAGACTGGGCCAGTGGCTAACCCAAGCTTCAGGTCCGCTGATGTTGGTTTGCCCATCTGGTCAGAACATGAGGTGAAGTCCAACACATCATCTATCAGCTAGTGAATGGAAAAAATCAGTGTCAGGAGCATGGCCACCCTGGGTGTCACCACCACCCTTCCCACTGTGCCAATGGGGCTATGTTCCTAAAAGGCAGAGGACCAACCTGAAAGGCAATGCCCACATTTTTTCCGTATTGATAGGCAATCTCATGCACTGCAGGGTCCGGGCACCCTAGGACAGAGACCTGAAGCAGAGAGAGAATTCTGGAATAAGTTGGTGACAACAAGCAAGGCAGCCAAGCCCTGCATGCGAGGATGCAGACATCCACTCCCTTAAATAAGAGGCGGTGAGGCCAGATTATGCATAGTTAGGAGATCCTGTCATGAGAATTAGACCAGACGTGTACAGAATACCTGTGTTTTTAATGGAAGGATTTCAGCCTTGATCTCAGATTGTTCTCTTAAATTCTAGGGAAGCTACCTTCCACCCCTCCTTTCCAGGATAAGACCTCTTTCTGCTTTCCGCACTCAGTGAACGTGGCCTAAATGTTGGCTCTATTTTTATTTTTCTATCGATAAAGCTCTTATTTTAGGAATTGATATCTAATTTGCGTTAATAACACACGATGTTGCCATATATTTCCTCACTTGCAGTTCCTTTCTTTTGGTAATTTTTGGTGATTTCACTTTTTTCTCAAATGCTGGTATTTCCTTATCTGTACAGCCTCCAGCCTCACACTTCAGACAGACACTATTTTCTCATTAGCAAAGGGGCCTTCACTGGTCCTACTGTTTCTGTTTCTTATGCAAGAAGTAATTAAGTACATAAAAACTCCCCACCCACCCTCTTCCTTTCAGAGGAGGAGAAATAGGACTTCAAAGTCTTTTTAAAACTCAAAAAACCCTAGCTGGCGCTGACCACTTGAGTTCATTTCCCACTGCCCTGCTAAGCATGCTAAGCAGGCCCTGCCACATTTCTAGAAAACAAAGACTGGGTAAAACCCAAAAGTGGGGAACCGGAGCAGCATGACCCCACTGGAGGGGAAATGTCTATATAGAGTGCAAGAGAAGGCCAGATGGCATCGGTGCCCTGTCTGTAGTGGGTCACTGATGAGCGTCTCCTGACTTCTGTTCCTGCCCTGCCAAGGTGGCCTCCTGGTTGGGGCCCAGTCCCCTCAGGGATTAGTGGCGCGCAGTCGGGGGGGTGTTGCTTGACAGTCGGGCCACTAGGGGCGCACTTGCGTTCCTTGCGACACACCGTGATCTCGTGTATTCCTTGATACTTCTGCATCCCGTTCTATAAAATGCGGGATCCAAAGCACTTAGCTCCTAGGGCTGCTGTAAGGAATGCATGTTATGCTACTTTTAAACCTCTGCACGGTGCCTGGCATCTGGTTGTAACACTAGATGTTTGCCATCATTGTTAATAATCCTCCTCATACCTTGGGTGCTGAAACAGCTGGGCAGTGTCCCTGCACCGCTGCTACTAAAAGCCAGAACCCACTACTTGCTCAGCCCTGAGGATGTTTCTGAGGACGTGAGGAAGACGTGGCTGTGTCACGTTTGGCTGCACGCCCTCATGACAATGTGCATGTCGTGAAAGGTCAGCTGGTCACGTCCTTGAGGGAATAATAAACTGGTAACTGCTACCGGGAGGGGGTCCTCTTGCCAACCAAACTCAAGAATCTAGGGGGTCCACACGCGAGACAATGTAGAAACTCTAGCCTAGAGTTCAGATATCCACCAACTTGGCTGCGTGCGAGCCGCCGAGATCCGGGCAGCGGAGGGTGTGCTGAACTCAGGACACGAGCACCCCCGCTCTGCGGGTGCAAATAACTCACAGAGCTCTCCCGATCACGCCGTCACCTCAACACCGAAGACACCGACATGCCAGCTTCCTTCCTCACAAGCAAAAGACACTTAAAAATTCCACTCTCTTTCCAAACTCACTGGATTAAACTTTACGAAGTACCTGGGATGAGGACTACATTCTCTTCAACCTCACAGCGCCCCACAAGCATTTCTTCGGCGGTCGATGGGCACCCGCAAGCGCAGGTCCCGGTCGCAGGTTTCGCGCGTGTTCACTCACTCGTGAGCAGCGCCCCAAGCGCACCGACCAGCGGGGACACTGCGCAATCGGAATCTGAACCCGAAAGGTCTGACTCCGGAGGAAGTCCCCTTCATCACTGTCCCGCGCTGCTCGCAAGGACGTGCCCGGGCAGCCCGCGCGCACCTGCCACCTCGCGCTCGCATGTGCAGGCCCGGGGAGGAGCCGCTCTTCGTGGG